>DWIC01000507.1:0-11527 GCA_018248135.1 Battus belus
GTTAATAATGTCCAAATTGTAATATGGTATAAATCATTTAACTATATTGATAGTTATTATTATTTTAGTCTACAACGACCACTGCTAAATATACCCCCATATATCAGGATCGGTTGGAAGCAGCCTTAATTAAACATATCTAATGACGAACTTAAAAACCTCTGTCTACCTCTGTATGCTGTTCTACGCTGAGCTTGCGGGTTTATAATCCGAACTTCAGAATCTCAAAGTCCTTGCATCCATACGTTAAGCTTTCATATGAGGTCCAAACTGAGATATCATGCATAAATATTTTTTATGTACAAAAGTAAAATACACATTTTCACAAACTTGTTACATAAATCAACTGGCTGTTATAACGCATTAATTTATACATAGATAACAAATATAGCCACGAGGGCTTTAATCTCGGCGGAATCAATAACTTAACCCTTCCGAAAGATCGCACGAGGTCGCTTTCAAAAATTTTTGATGTAGGGTCGTAAATTTTGTTAACATAATTATTAAATTAACTCTGATGTTAATGATTCTAATGTTATTTTTATTAAATAACATTTTTTAAAAAATGTTAGAACAGGAATTTTATGTACGTCTACATAAATATATTTAAACACATACGCATGTGTGAGATAAGCGCTCGCGTAAAGTGTGATCGCTGCAAAAGCATGAAAAGGGTAAATGTATAGCTTATTTGTCAGCAAAGAGCTTTAAAACTTTTATACCTGTTTCAATATATCCGTGTAAAAAGCATTCACTCTGAAATATGTTACATTAATTTATTTGTTTCTATTGAAATGCGACAGGGAAATATCTAGAAATATAATATTCGCAGGGACAGAAAATAATCATTAATTCATTTTAATGTGTAGTAATTTTAAAACTCTGTATTCCGGTACATTGTTTATTATTTTTGAATGCATTGACTTTTGGAAAGGGTGTCGTTGTCGTTGTCTGCCCATCATCTGAAACTTATTTATTAGCAGTGACAATCATACACACTTGTTACCCTGAAAATTATAAGACTGTACAAGGAAATCTTTGAAAGTCTTTGTCGTTACCGCCGAGCTTCCACTGCTCCATGTACGTGGATGGGGTTTAACATACATTAATAGTCAACAAGCATGCTATACATCCACTCATTCAAAAGTTTGAAACTCATAGCCCTGTATATACGAATGAGAAATGCATTTGTGTAGTGTGTAAAATGAATACATCTCTGCCTGGTGTATTTCGACTATGGCTTTTAAATGATCGATCGAATATCAATCACTGAAACTTGAATATTTTCCTTGAAAAACCAATGTGGAATATAGCTTCTTTTGTAACTGTTAACTGTGTTATTACTTCTGTCAGAAGAGTACGTCCCAACTATACTTTCAATACATATTAATTATATTTATTTGGATTTATATAATTATTGATGTACGTATGACGTAAAAAAATTATGGAAATTTCTCTGGAAATGTCTCGTCTTCATATTATAAACATTAAAAAATTTAACCGTAAGTAAAAATATCTAAAACATTATCATCATCATTGCAATTATAAAATTATAAAACAAACCTATTACAATCATCATTACTTAGCACTGCAAATTCCAGCAGTGGTAACCCAGCGGTAGAGGATTGATGATTGCCATACGTTGCGGGTTTGATTCCCGGAATATAATATTATAATTCACACTTTGTGCGTTAATTATATAGGATTGCCGCTGCTCATAAACAAGTTTCCAAAGAATAGACAGCAGTGTCATCTGCGTGCCTTAGTACCACAATGCGATCGCCGACCAGTCTGCCTGACGTGACGTGACGACCAGCGTGACGGTTATGGTATATCATACCATGGACATCTTAGGGAAATGCGTTTGCCTTATGCCTATGTGCTGAAACCACAAATCATTATAAGACAATTTGTGATAAGTTACTTTGTCAAGCACATTACATAAACATACATTAAACTATACATATATACAACGACACGGGTATAGCCCACCTCCTTGTGGGCGTTCACTGGTGAACTGGTGCAACAATCGGTTTTTTTTATTTTAACAGTTCGCGGAGTACCTGTTCGCGAACTCTCTCCGATGAAGCTGTTATAGCCCACAAGGTTATCAGCGTAATATCAAATAGAAACAGACCGAAACTCAACACGCATCCAACTTCCATCCTCTTTTGGTCTTTGGCTGGACATTTCTCTCCGAATTACAAAAAAAGTCTAATACTGAACAGAATCTAATTCAGAATCAAATATGACACAATAACTTCATAATCTCTTTGACACGCCTTCCAAGTACATAATGAGCTACCAAATGACAATCAAATATAGAGATGCTCAGAAACGACATTATTTTACGGTCCGCCGAAAATTTCCAATCACCCTGTTTAAAGCAATCACTCTAAAATATGTTTATTTTTTTCATTGTAATGCGACAGACCAAATAATTTCTGTCAGTACGATGTCTGCAGCGACAGATAGTAAACAATGATTAATTTTAATATTTGGTTTTATAACCTTTTACGACCTTTGAAAATGTCTTTTTATAAATTATTTATACATTTTTTTCTCGAATTTTTTGTTAAATATTTTAGAACTTTTTTTACTCGACATGGAATTTAAATGTGTGTGTACCAGGACATTATGAATTATAAAAGCAACTTAAGAAAAAAAATGGCCGCTAATAAAAGACTTTAAAACAACAAAAAACCAACGGAAGACGTTGATAATAAAAGAAATTCTTCAAAACCAACTATTGCCTTAGAAATATCTGGTTAGATATGTAATAAAGATGCCGCTTGTTATAAAATAAGAAATTAATGCTTTCAAAATTGATTTTTATTATTAATTTCAATATAAATTTTTAATATTTAAAAAAAATATTGATTTTGTTTCATTAATATTCGGGGGCCCGGAAAGTAATGACGTTTCTGCAGAATTTTACAGAAAAACCGATTGATTTTTACCGCTCCGGCATTGAAAATTTGTATACTAGATGACAAAATGTTGATAACGAAGGTGAATATATTGTTGATTTGAAATAAAAACTTGTTAACAAATGCAGTCGTGTGAATTTAACTTAAAGCGACATTACTTTTCGGTCCACCTAATACTTATGTAATATCGACTTTATTGTTACTTCTTTTGTATCTGTCTGTATTTTTTTTCTTGAACCAACCATATGTACCGTGTAAAAAATAAATTGTGTTCCTGTATACCAGTATAATGTTAATTTATAATAGTATAAAAGTTATTATTGTATTCATGTGTAGATAACAAATGGACGCTTGTGCAGTACAAACGGGATTCTGTAACAATTAATAACGTTGTTGTACTTATGGAGCTTAGACAAGTCCGTCAGCTCAGGTGGCTCACGTTCGTCTCGCATGACGGATGGCTTCCTTCCTCCTGGCCTCCATAATTAACTGTATACATTTATTTCGGACCTCGGCTAATTACTCCAGAGCCCATCATAAACGAAATTTTGACAGCTGTCAGAAAATATTTTAGGTTAGAATAGTCGGTATATAAATATCATATTTTTTATTATAACAAAATAGTTATGTACACAAAGATAAGCTTGTTTTACCTTTATAAAGGCAAAAAAATAGTACTTCTTTTATAGGTAACTTTGCAGGACAGAGGTGTCAAACTCGCGGCCCGGAATGAACAATTTTAAGAAAGTTATTAATATACTTACGACGGGTTTCGGTTCCACAACTTCGAACGTTAGTAGAAATAGTCGTAAGACGAATTTCATACAAAAATAAATAATATAATATGATAAACAAATATGTATATATTATATAGGCAAATATAATGGCTTTTATTTCTGTTGCTGTTTATATTTTTAATTTTTAATTGCGAGAAAAAAATTGTCTCATTTTTTAGAAAACTTTTTTGTCGTTAGTGCGAATGGTCGTTAGTCGAGGTGGTCGTAAGTCGAGAACTGACTGTGAAAAACAATTATATAAATAATGATTTAACTTTATACATGCTTATTGTAATGTACCAGTCGAAACTTTTTAATTTTTAGTAAATTGTTTATATGATTTATTGCCGCCCTGATGTTAAGAATTGTTTATTTGGCACAAGTTAACTTTGTAGTTTGACACACCAGGTGCGTTTTTTAACGATCTTTTTCAATTTTTTCGAAAAGATATTTAGCTATGAAAAAAGAAAACTTCTATTGAATTTCCACAATCACACAGTTTATGGCAAAATGATATATTATCTGTGCATCAGCGTGACGTTTGCGAGCGCGCACGCGGTGTCGCCAGTAGGCGTGTTCAATTAATCAGGGAGTTTAGCTATATTACAATATCAAAGGCCACTATTGCCGAACAATTGTTAATAAATATCAATTTGTTCCGTTTTCAAGATATAATTATCTCGAGTACTGTCTCTGTCGTCTTTTCAGTGGACAATGTTCAATGGACGGCAACTGTTAGGCAATTGACTACCCAAAGATCGCCACGATAATACGTCCTGCGCTTCCTACGATCTTTTATCATCGGTCCAACTAGTTAACGGCTTTTCTACGCTTTTATCAGCTCAAAGTCGCCACTTGAGAACCTTTCGGACTCAACCGTCACGGACGGGGTGACCGCAAATATCTTGGCATGCATAGATATACGCTATATTGAGTGATTGAATGCAACAGACCGCGAATTTCGCTGTCTTTTCTCTTTAGAATTCCAATAGGAGGATGTTTAAAAACATTGGCTCAACAGGTTTATTTTATTTATTTATTTACTCATTATCGACATCTATAGGCCCTGACATGAAATAGGCAAAAATTAAAGAACGGTAGCTGTTTTTACCTTAAATGGATTTCTTCTAAACAACCATTTGATGGACTTAGCTAACATCGAAAAAAGTTAGGAGAATTACTTCATACAAAATTTTTTAATGCTTCCAAAAGCGTTAGTGGTGGCACAACTAGTAACGTAAAACAGTACGGCCGAAACTCAGTAACGATTCTGTATATATTACAAAATAATTAAAAAAATTACTAGTACTTGGTGGTGTCAAAAATATACATTAGATTATATGGGACAAGAAAATCTGTGAAACATACTATCACGGAACATTTTACCTACCACTAAAAGAACGCTGTCTTTCATCAACAACTTTGTAAATTTTAGTAATTCGTATGAAACCTTCAAAGCAATAACGTTAATAAAATGAATGCACGCCCTATATTTTTCTTAAAGAAGTTGAATTCTTGTAGTTGTGTAACACTGCCTTGAAAGCAGCTGCACCTCTCACAAAATATCAACAGATAATACCTCTGTATAACCACATAAACTCATTTACATTACACTTACATGTGATAAAGTCTTTTTGGCAACGATATACGTGGTCGCAACAATAGTCATTTTTGTTTCATTGCGTTCTAAATATTTACTAAAATGACTACGAAGGTTAATATAATTTATGGCTCGCAAATACAAAAAAATTGTTACTTTTTGAAGAGATGAAGGTTTTTAATTACAGTCTATTATCATTGTATGAGTTCAACAATGATTGTCTGTGTGGGAATTTTTTTATCAGTTAAATAATTAAGAAAACCGTTCGAAGTTAATTATACACCGCGTTCGACACAAAAGAACGCGATGACACCTACAGGCATCTCACAATAGAATCCGTGATCTGGAGCGGCCTTCCGCCCCTAATTCGCGAACAGCGTGGGCAATGAGAGGGAGGATCCGGAACCTCCCTTAGACTGCCGAGTGGTCCACGGTGCCGTCCTCAACCCTATCTTAGAGAACAAATACTAACAGATACACGATTGGACTCTGGTCAGTCGGTCGGTCTGAACTCTTGAGCTGGTGTCTGCGAAGTGAATGTCGACGTTTTATTTTTAGCTACTCCATAGATCCAACCGCTCCATGGACTCAGTTTCTATGAAGCTGTAAGAGCCTCCGGGTTGGCAGCAACAACATCATCAAGAATCTAGATCGCGAAAAGATGAAATGAAAATAAAAGTCTTATTAGGTGTTGTCCACCAGAATTGCTTCAAAATACTAAGTCTGCTAAACAATCGTTTCAGTTTGTAGAGGTAACGGCGTATATTTGTTATGATATTTAAATTGTTTCATAAATCTCTGTATCTATGTCTAATTGATTTTTAAAAAAAGAATTCCAAATTGTCGGATAAAGAATTTTGTCCTAAATAATAGCGCGGCGCGAATGCTCATTTCACTAACGTCACCCCATTTGTCCCGTCGTCTTATTGCACCACAATCCGCGGTCTGTCCGACGGTCCTTTGTTGAAGAGGACTTTTATTAATTTAACTGATTTATTGTCACCCTTACTCCGCTCGTTCGTCTTAATAAATTCACATGCCACTTTCGTTTTTGTGTTATTTGTAAGTATTATTTGTAGGCTTTCGAAAATTACTCCGAGTATATGTCTTTTTATACACAGTCATATTACTATAGATATTCAATTTTGTCGTTAGTTAATTAATTTAGAAAATATTAATTGTTTAAAAAATTAAGGTGGCAGAGGGCAGGCCATATAGCTTGCAGAACTTATAAGCTTCGGGTTCTTGAGTGAAGACGACGGATCTTCAAGCGCAGTGTGGAGTTTATTGGGTGGACAGACGAATTCGTTAAGATTATTGAAAGACGTTAAATGTATTTAGCTTCCAACCGGTCCCATTAGATATTTATGGAAGAAGCCCGTAACACGTTCTCTGCTGACGTGGCCAGTGCTGACCGTCAGTGAAGTTTTCCTTTAGGTCTATTAAAAATCATAAATCTGTTTAAAATTTATAACATTGCGAAAATTTACTGAAACGAAAACTTTCGTAAAATGCGGTCATCATTCAACTGAAATATGTCTATATGTCAACCATCACTGACCGAAACGGCCTGAACGGAAAACTGCGTTTTTTTCGGCATAGAACGTGTTAAGGTTATAATAATGATGGTTATATAATACAAAGAAGAACCTCTCGATAACCCAGTATTTCTATTTACCGGATCCATCAAATTTCTAATTGTTATGACATAGCAAATTAGCATAAGTATTCCCTATATGTATACGTGTGTTTACGGGTATGGTTTGTAATTAAATGGTATTGTCACCAATCATTGTGGTAATAATCGGAAAGTTAGAAAATTTTATGCAAAGTTAAGTTAAGTAAATTTAAAGTCATAAATACACACTGATAAAAGTTCCTGATTTTAAGACTTTGCATATGCAAAACTGCTTCCTTATACGAACGTACTGACTACATAACGATCTCACGCGTGAATTTGACTTAAGAAAACGACATTACTTTCCGGTCCAACTAATATTATTTTTTCTCTTCTGTAGTAATTATCTAAAGCATTATCTCAATATTCATGTTTATTTAAATTGTCATCTTAATGTTTTGTTTAGTAAATTTATCAATGTGAAATTAAGAATATTTTAAACTGCAGCATACGCTAATACTGGTCTTGTTTGACAGACTGTTTAATTTTTCGAGTATTTTATGTCTCTTTTAAGCATTCTCAGGGAGTTAACAGTAAATTTATACAAATAAAACTTTAGACATAACCACACTGGATGTAAATAAGTGTAAACCTTTTAAAGCTTTTTCAAATAAGCGATGCTTTCATGTGTTGCACCTATAACTAATTACTCTGTATACTCGCTAAGGTATAAGCTTAAGCTCGGCTGAGCTTAGGCTGCACTACTCATGATTGAAGTGATTCGCGTTTCATTTTCGAAACTTTATGATTAAAAAAATTCATTTATTCTGAATTTATTTTATTTATATTTTTATGAATAATTTTAGAACCCTTTTGTATAATTTGATTTATTTTGAACGCAAGCGAGCGTTGTAATAAAATCTTGGGATCAGTAAAGGTTCACCCTGATTAATTTGGGATTAAGGTCTGCGGAATAAAAGCAATAAAGAGAAATTTTATGAGGTTCTTTTAATTCAATACACAGAACAATGTAAAAATATTTTATTACAATGGTTGTTTATAAAATTCTTCCAAACTTTGGTTTGTAGCTTATTGTAATACAAACGTTTTATTGTAAGACTTATATACAATACAAATAAGATTGACAATGTAAATTATCTTAAAGTATATCAAGATGTAATGGATCTCTCACTTCGAACCTCAATGGTAGGCTCATATGAACCATGGAATAGGTTTTGCTCGGAATTTCTCCACAAGATCATAACTTAAATGAGGAGATCCGAAGACGAACGCAATTTACCGACATCACCTAGCGGCAGATGGCAGAGCAGATGGCTGCTGGGGCATATGGTTCAGGAATGAAGACCACGATGCCGCAGCGTAGGACAAACATCCACAAGGCGTATAGATGAGAATTGGATTTAGGCTGCTTCCTGTCGGTTCTATTGAAAATCTATAGGAACGACATGTCTAACAATGGACGTTCTTGGACTAAAATGATGATGGCGAAGAAAAAATATATAAATATAAAAAAAATATTTTTTTTTTTAATCTGTATTTTTGACCAGAGTCAACGGCTGACAATGTTTACGATTACTATATGTTTACAATTTCATTGCAATTTAACTCTTGTAAATATTTCGCTGTATCAATCACAAACTTGTATTAATTTTTTAAATTACTCGCCATTTTTATCGTAACTATGGTTAAAAACTCTAATAAATGAGTAATTATATTGTCCGTTAGACATTTAATTCTAAATCTAGAACTTCCATAACAAGTTTAGCTGATATGTACTACCTGAAAGCAAAGTGTGATAAGAGCTGGGAACTTGAGACGAGGGTAGATCGTTATTAACATAGCGTGCATCTGATCTGCCAAACTATAATGAAAGTATTATGTTCGAATTTAAAATTCAAAACTATATTGGCCTAAAAACGTTTTAAAGCATATCATGAAAATAACACAATTTTCCAATTAAAATTTTTCGGTAAAACTTTTTTGTTTACGATATGTTTATGGTCTTAAAATGTTAAGAACTTATGGTTAACTTTTATAGTCAATGGTATTCAAACTTTCATATAACATTTAGCCATCATACAACAGGTTAAAAGGTGTGCGAACTCATTTACACCATGTAAACCCCTTTTTTGTCTCAAAATTCGAGCATTATCTTCTTGCATGCATTGTTCTTGATAATGAATGTAAAATATGTGTTTGCCTTCATAATAGTTTATTAATCCTGGCTATGTAGAATCTAGGAATACCCTCCACAATTAAAGGGAAGACAGCTTTGCCAACGCGCCGCGTGAAATGCAAATTTGCGTGTTCTACGGCACCTTGATTGCTTCCAGACGGTGAATTAATTGCATGTCTAACTGGTTCCATTGCTATCCTATTTTCTTTGATTTGTAGGATTCTTGTGGCAGATAATTAAGTGTAAGCTACATTTTTGTAAATACCAGTAAAAATCTATTTACTTCATGAACCTACCTCAATTACCTACTTCAATTATTTCAATACCTTAACCATTAAATATAATTATAGAATATAACTGTATAAGAAACATTTAGGAGCTTCTGTAATTGTACTGACATCAAAACAACACGAAATGGTTTGATGTTAACCAAATTATGCCATTAGAAACGTTTATTTCCGGATTAAACAATGTTTAACTTTAACAATAAGTTATGCCAAAGTGCTGTAATAACAATTTATATGAATGATATGGTTAAATATGGTAAACTGTGCTAAGACAACGCAATTTTGATTATTCAAGTTTCGAACAATAACTTTAAACTGTAAACTATTGTTAAATTAACGAGTTTAGTTTTAATGCCGTCGAGAGTACGTAGAAACATTTTAGTGACAGTTTAAGAAAATATGATGGTCATCTCCCTTCTCTGTTTGTAAACAACATGGTGCCGTCCAATATCTGAGAAATCTACGTCGAAAACCATCGCTGAAGCTGAAAAAGCTAAACGGTTAAACTAACGGTAAAATTGTGTTTAATAATAGATTCATGACAAAAAACAATGTATGATATACTTAATTTAAATTATGGTCACATTTTGTTGTGTTTATTTCACCTTTACCCTCTGAGAAATATTAAGGTTTCTGAAATTGAACGTAACAGTAATATTGTAATTTACATTAAATTAATAATTTATTCATATTATTATAGATATTATTAAACCAGAAGGACCCAATTTGATAGAAGTGATAATCATATTAGGGTTCCCTCTAATAGCAAGCTGCCTAAAGTTAGGGTTCCAATCACGTCCTAATCTGAGAACAGCTTAAAATAATCACATTTTCAGATGACTTGCTAAATTTAGGCACCCTAAAAAGCCATAACTTCTTAGATAGCAATGTTAAACAAACTTCTAGATCGTTTCTTCATTACTAACGGTCTTGTGCATCTTGCATCGCCATGACAGAATCGATGATTAGTTATTTCCATGACATTCTTCTTCTTCTTGGTCGTTCGACTTCTTTCTGAAAATGACGTCTGTCCTGAAAAGCCTAGAGCCTAGAGTCTTCTATACTATCCTCTACTTTTCTGAAGACAGACTTGATAAGAGCAGCGGGTATGTTATCGTCCACATGGTCTTTTACTAGATAATAAAAGTAGTCTTTCTTTACTCAAATATACAGAGTCATTTAGACAACTAGAAAGAATTAGCAATAGGCAGATAGTGAATAAACACAACTTAAAAAGGAGAAAGTTTTAAATCTGTAGAAGTTTGCAAAGACGGTGTACATTAGGAGAGAGCTAAGTACTAAGACTTGTTGTTGTTAATGGCCGAGACGTAACTATCACCATACATTTACGTTTATCTGTTCTCGTTATCTTTGTGTACGTCTTACACAAACAACTCTAAACTGGTAAAAAGGTCTAATGGGTATATCTTTGCTCTACACTCGTTTGTATGTTAGAAACTTGAAGAGACCACTATTCTAAATTAATACAGGAACAATAAATAAAAAATAATTGAGGTATAGAAATCGAAGTTCTCTTTGAATAGGAAACCCGCACAGCCCAAGCTGAGATCCTCTCTCGGTGGTCCTTGTACCAGGTCACTTCGGAAAGCATCCACATAAGTGATCTTAAAACTCTCTAATTTTCATTACTGGTTTGGAGCATCCTATAATGACAATGAAATGTAGCAATCGAGCCA
The DNA here is from genome assembly GCA_018248135.1 of Battus belus. NCBI lineage: Eukaryota > Metazoa > Arthropoda > Insecta > Lepidoptera > Papilionidae > Battus > Battus belus. Next base: position 11,106 of record DWIC01000507.1, read on the forward strand.
TACAGTAAATAGAACAAGCGCTCTCTATGCTCGGCGTCTTCAAGCCAACGGGATCTGAAAATGCCAGTTAAACAACCTTAACATTTCGTCGCAAAAATACGTCATGATAACAGCAGATAGAAGATAATGTCATTCAAGTCTCCAAATGAACGGAGCGAAAGGGTTGCTTTTAGATGGACCGTTATATCCGCAATCTACCAGTTAATAATAAAAAAATATTCACAGTTCACGTGTGTACAGCAATGAGGGTCGAACAATGAGAACTGGTGCGAACTTATTGTAGTGTGGTTATCGATTTTGATAATTAAAAACCTGCTCGTCGGCTTGCACACTTACATACTTTGTTGACATTATACTATAGTTGGTATCAATATATTAATATTTGTGCCTACAACAGTGTAATGCGTCTAATAATGTTACTG
>DWIC01000508.1:0-11527 GCA_018248135.1 Battus belus
CCCCGAAATGTAGCCTGTAAAAGACAGATAGACTCGCCACTAGGCGGCGGTGTTCAAGGCTTTGAAGCCGACCCGCCATGAGCGTTTCGTCACCAACACTTCTGGCGCGTCTATCGATAGCATCTAGGGCTTCGAGCTGGTATAGGAACTTATGTTATATTATAAAAGTATTACATGAGCAATGTTACTTGAGTGTAAATATATCTTTTAAATACTTAGTAGCAGTAGTCGAAAATTCAAAATTCTATCTAGACTTTTGCCTACCAAATCCTTCATGACTTACACTATAGTTGGCAAGCGTTGTTCATGTTTCGAGAACATGCATTAAGAAACTTAGCTTATATATGTATAATGACGAAATAATTCTTTTTAATTCCATTTGCTGTCATTTTTAGCTGTTAACATTTTTATTAGTATTTTTATTTATCATTAATATAATTGTGATCTGCAGCAAAAAAGATACAGCATCTTTTATACCGTTTTCTGTGTCTCTGGGATATATGATAACATGCATGCACAAGATACTTATTGATATTTTAAATCATGAGCGAAATCACTCTGCGCTCTTGTTTACTTTGAAATGCTGCGCTGCTTTGGTGCAAGTGACACCATATCACAGGATGCAAAAAGGATTGATTAGTGATTTGGTATTAACAATAAAGAGATTCCTGTTTCATAAAGGTGAGACCTTCAAAATGCTTTTTATTATGTTTTTTTCTATTTAACTTTTGTTATTTTTAATAAAATATGATAACGATGTTTAACATTTTTAACGCTCTGACGCTTTTGATTTTTTCTTTTCTAATATATAATCAATGATATACATTTAAAATGTATATAACTAATTAATGTAATGTTAAGTAATATGTAAGTAATTGTACCATATTAATCGGAAGACATTGATGATAAGAATTTGAATTATGAAAAGAATCTTAAAGTGGTTGAATTATTAAATTCGATAAATTTTATTAATGTATGCTTTTATATTCCTGTGTTTAATCATCAAATGATATTTTACAGACGTGTCATTTCAAGTTGGTGCATTAATAACATTCGGCTGTATTGTGTCAGTTGAACCAAAAGTCGATGAAGTGCTCGTGGCTATACAATCTGATGTCTTACCAGATGCAATAGCAACTTCATCAAACAGTAAAGATTCAAAACCGGATGATGAAGAATGTGATGATTTTGAAGAAGGATATTCTGATGATGAAATATCTGTAGTTGTTAACGTAACACCGAAGGATGCTGACAATTCAGTTAATGATTTGGACTCTAGATACAGAATAGGCCGTTATTTTAATTCTTGGATTCTCGATATTTGTTTCAAAAATATTGGATGGTTGTTTAAAGGCACTGACAGATATGTAAGTCAATTTTATTGTTTTTCCTATTTTATTTCTTATTGCTAAAAATTAAAACTGTCCCATTTGCTAAGAAACTGTTTATAAACTTAATTACATTAAGACCACTGTTAACCATACAATTTTATAGTAAGTTGTAATATCAAGTGGAAATGTAATTTTCAAAACATTTTCTCTTTGAGTCTAAAGATTTTCAATTTTCATTTCATTCAAAATTTACTTGGGCAGCAGTGACAGTTCGGTCAAAAAATATCTTAAGATTTGAATTCACTTTTCACATTAGACAGAATGTGTTTCAAGAAAATATAGAACTCTTAACTGTATTATTTCTTGTTGATGTTTTTGCTGTTAGCCTATGTGGCTCTTACAGCTTCATCGGACAATTAGCTCACGGAACCGGGGTCCGTGAGCTAATCTACTCCTACTACATCAGTAATCTGATGTAGTCGCACTTCGGTGCTTCGCATCGAGTACGACACGGTGCGCGGCACGGATCCGCTTTGTGTGGATGAGTAACGTGTAGTGCATGGACAGTGTAGATTTTTGGATGGCAGTGTGGACCACTCCGCAATCTTAGGAAGGATCTGATGCTTCCTCGGATCGCCCACGCTGTTCGCGGTATAGGGTGCGGGCGTCCGCGCCCGATGACTGCGGGCGGACGCGCCCGATGACTGGTCGCATACTATAATAAAGCGGTTATAAAGGGAAATTGGAGAAATATACGTACCTTAGCAAAATAATGCCTAGCCGAGACACGGTGGCAGGCGATGCACGTTCCAAACTGTGAGTTTCGAAAACGAAATTGACATTTTGACCAAATTGCACGCGCCATCCCGACGGAAGAGTCAGCAGTCGATTGTCGTCCAACACCGAATTCAGAGCCTCGATCCATTCCGGGTCTATATCTCCGTCGCATATTACCCATGACCATACGTCTATTAAGGCAAAAATAGCCATTTACATTTCATTGATATATTTATATATATATCCAAACGAAAACATATTTATATGACGACCGGACATTAATAAGTTGACGTGATAATCTTCGTGTGTTACCAATATCAACTCATCAAGTTTAATTCAAGTTCAATTTCAAAAAATATCTTCATTACTGTTTGTTGTTACGTTCCGCTACAGTTAGTATAGTATTCACGATTTCGATAGGATATACCTGAAGTTATTTTCATGTATTTAGATCTTTAATAACAGTTACATTCTTTAACTTACCAGACTCATCAAAATGGCGAAGAGCGACAATTAATTGTTAATATTTAAAAGATTATACTTAAATACATCAATATGGAAAATAAAACCGATAAAAAATAAAGTTCGTTGTTTAAGTTAAGTATTAGTTGATTATCTCACCTTGCGGTTGATTGGATATCTCAAGTGCGACTGTAGAAATAACCCCGTCGGTCCACTGACGAGTGTCGTGGTCTATCTGCCCCAACAAGCAACTCCGGCTCATTGCTTTGGGATATATTACGTACTCAACTACATTCTTTCCTTGTTTCAACAACGCCTGAAATTTGTAAATAATAAAATACAGAGTCGTATAAAATCCTGTTATTTTAAAAAGTTTCAAGTTTAATTTATGCAATATGAAAAGTGTTATTTGTATTTTAGACCAACAGATATTCATTTTTTTTATTATCTTTCTTGGACCACTTATGGTGATCACGCGAGTACACCATGAGAATAATTTGAGAAAAGCTCAATTTGATAGAAAAAAAGAGTCGCTAATCAATTCTGCTGATTCTGTTAGATTCGGTGTTCTTATTCTGGTATTGCTTGTGATTAAGGTTAAGACTTGAGCTTATTTAACTCAAATCAAAATTCAAAAATGTTAAAAAAAAATCAATCAACTTTGCTGGATATAACCTCGTGTCGCTCTGTCCCTCTTGAATTAAGCTTTCTATAATAACATCTTTTATAAAAATTAACTAAGAGTATGAAAAATAAGAAGTTATCCATCAACAAAATTTTGCGTCCATTTCGTGCCTATTTACTATAGTTCATGTCAACCTATTGTTTGCGCTTTATTTGATCATTAAATACCGTATTTCAGGAACATGAAACTTACAGTTTTGAGTAAACGTCTAATTGTGGACTTTCCCGTTCCGGGCGGACCAACGATAGCTACACCCATGCGTTGTTGCAGTTGTTCATACAGTTCCATACATTTTTGCACCTAAAAATTTTAATTATTTAATAATTATGCCCGTCCGTCCAAGTACAACCGAAGGCCGTTGGTGCTGAAATATTTTCGGGCTCACAGGGATAAACGACAAAATGAAGTTCACAGTTATTACCAATTTAAACTCGCGGATGTTTGATTATGTAGTTTTACAAACGATTGAAGTCAAAGCAGTTAATGTTAACCATAACGCATTTGGACTATGGGAAAACTAGAGGAAAATAATTCGTCATCGTCGTCGGTTCAGCCCGTGCATTCTCAATGCTGGGCATAGGGGTCCCTCGAAGATATCTATGAGGTATATACCATAATCACATTTTGATTGGATTGACACTAATTACACAAATAAATCATACAATAAACGCTCTTGTATTCTTCTGTTGATTTGTTTTAAGTTACTAATTAGTTGTAATTAGGTTTACAATAGTCAAGCCTAACCTGATCTTCTTTATGTACCAGTCCAAGATCTTGTACCGAAGACTCAAATGCAGTGAATATGGGATCGACCGTTGTCTCCTCTTTAGGCACATCCGCGAATACTATCGATAATATACTCTCGAATCTGAAATGAAGATGTTTTTACGTTTTTGTCTTAAAGTGAAACTAATGTATTGGTTATGGTACAAACCTCCGAGCATCGTGTTTCGTGAGTTTAGAGAGATTGTTGAGGCGAAGCACCCTGCGTAGTAGCATACGCTGCTGTTGCTGTGAAGCGTCGGCGCGGGCGGACAACGCAACGCCACAGCTCCCAACGGCTGCCTTCAACGCGCGCAGGCCCCAATCGTAGTGACGCTGTCCGCTTAACAGCATACTGTAATTGCATTCATATTTATTCATTTCATTATATCAGCCACCCATACTGAAAGACTGTCTAAGTCGTCGATCCGTCTAGTCACAGGCTACCCACGACAAGTCTACAGGCTCGATGTTGCTACAAGTAAAAACCTTTCATTCTCGACGACCACCAGTCGCGTGAGGGATGTGCCCCGCCCACTGCTACTAACAATTTTTCGAGCTACGCCGGTGAACTTGCGGAAGTTGTCATTTCTGACTCGATCTTGCAGCGAAGCTTCGATGACCTTAACCCTTCTTATAGGGTTTACTATAGACGATCACGTCTCAAATCACTATTTAAAGCTCACACGACACTAGTCAAAGACTGTCGTCTTTAGGCTTTGCCGTATATTAGACTCGAAGCTTTCGGAGCTAATGTTAATGAATGCTAACTTTAGAAAGGCACCGCTACTGCTATATCTATTGACCATGTACTATCGTTTTCCAGTTTGTTAAATGTTAAATAGATAACAAAAAGTAAATACAATGTTAACAAAATTGTTTTCTGACTTTGTAATATACCTGGCCATAGTGAAGACTGTGTACAGGTCATCAGCGCGGGCGTGGGGCTCCGCGAGGCAATGTGCGGCGAACAGTTGTCGCGCGAGCTCGTCGCCGCGTGGTTGCGACATGCTGACTGGGCGGAGGACCCGGCAAAGGGCGGCCGGCAGCGCGCGCCTGCCTCCATACCCACGACCGGTCGGGTTCATTGTCGCCGCTACACCGCACCACTCCGAAACTGTCACCTAAATACAATATCAAATTAAATATAAAATAATTCTGCGTCCAATCCATCCTGCACTTTCAAAAGACCTTGGGCCACCCTAGAGGCGGAAAAAAAATTGGCTTTTTGGGGATTTATTTTCTTATTGCTACAAAATAAATCGAGCTAACAAAGACGAGATTTTATTATATATATCAGTGACTGCTTATAATATTTTTTTTGAAGCGATTTATTACAAAATGACAGCTGTGCAGTATTTTGGCCATGACGTATTCTTTTTTTTTCGGGGTCGACAGCCGGACTAACAGCTCCTGTAATTTTTAAAATAATAATAAGTAAATTAATTTTTCGATTATATATAGTAACTGCTATAGAAGTACGTAGGAATTTTGTAATATTTTTTGTAAAAAGTTAAAAACTTGCCCAAAAAATTGTAAGATAATTGTTAGTAACAAATGAATTACGCAATATTAAAACAAAATCCTGCATACTTCCATAGGCAATGTATATTTCAAATTATTTTCAAAATTTCAAGTTAATCGTTTGAAAATTGCTAGAGTTACGAGTCTAGCCAACTTGAAAAATACAGTATTGAGATAAACGCGTGTAAAGTTTTAAGTAGTAGAAAATCATGAATAATTTTACAATACCTTTAATCGACGATGTCTGCACCATACAATTTACGTTCCATATTATCTTACTGCTCTTGCATTTCTCTTCTGCTTGATGTGTGATTCTTGCTTCTTTTACCCGGTCGGACAGCGATCTTTCTGTAAGCTTTATGCGCTGTTTGTCCATCTCCAGGCACATTTCGTGACTGTTCGGGCCAATTTCCAAGTCGATTGCCTTGATTATGTGCAAAATTGAAACAAACCAGTCATTGAAGACACAAACTTTAATGTCCGTGGTTACATCCATGATTGTTTTACCACTCGAAATGGATTTCAGGGCCAATGTTCACACATTGGAATTGAAGCTTTTATTATTGTTTTGTGTAACCACCGATGCACCGAGTTAGAAGATCTTCACCGGTCAGTTCTTCATAGATTGGTTTGAACGCTGGATTCACTTCAATATCATATAAATCTTCCAATTGCTTTAGTTTTTTTGCCGATATGTTGGCATTCAAGTCGTCTGGTGCTTCCAGCTCATGGCGACTAAATGGTCTTCTGCGAGATATTTTTGGTCTCTTTTTATTGCAAAACGACGTATTTAATCCTTTCTCCGCACTTTGTGCCACTTTATTACTCTTGTAAAAACTCAATAAATATACACGGAAAAAGAAATGAAAGTTTACAGAAATATCGAGGAAAACAAGTGTTTGTCGACAAGCGTCCTTCTCAAATGCTTGGCTGTGCCCAACTAACTGAAAAAGACGTTCGACAAGTCTAAACTCGTCTAGACTAGTCAGGAAATAAATATTTTCAATTACATCTGCCGTATCCCAAACGTACCTTTCCCCTAGCGCTCACAAAAGGAGCTCGCTGTGGACCAGACGGGTACTTAAATTGGACAACCGCGTACTTAAAGGGTTTTCCAGGCCATAACTAATCTGTCTGCCAATCTATGTTGCGCTTGCCGGTCCACCTTAAAGCCCCAGTGGCCATCTATTCTGTGCGTCATGAGGGCTTGTCACTGCCACTACAACTTGCCATTCAGTTGCACTATGTCGTTTACATCTGTTCGCCTGTGGATTTCCTCATTCCTGATTCGACCCCTTAGAGACATTTCGAACATAGCCGGAATATAGCTCGGTTTGCGACTGTGCTTGCCAATAAGACGGACAGCGACCACGTTTGTGTAACTAAAGTTTTCACTGGTAACAGTTTGGTTGTAAACTTTCGTCTAAAATCACTGAGTAATATTGGACGAAGAGATGTTAAAAAACTCTTCATAAAAAGGACTCGTGAATTTTGGACATTGAATTAAAATTGTAGTAAGAATTTATACTAATTGAAATATTTTAATTGGTTACTCACATGTTTACCATTTAGTAATGCTTCAGCTTTAGAACCGGCGCTGCTTCGCATGGCGGCCAACAGCGAGGTGAGCTGATGGGACACGGTGGCCAACGTGGCACTCGATAAACGATTAAATTCATCGAAACAGCCCCATGCACCAGAAAGCGCAAGTCCAGTTAGAAGCCGTCCCATACATTCACCATCCATAGCCTAAACAAAATATAACACCGCACATCATATCATCTAATAGACGCCCACTGCAAGACATAGTTCCTTCACAAACATCGCCACAATGATGAAGTGGAAGTGGTATATATTATATGGAATATATTTATAATATGCGGGATGCTCAATAAGAAAATCTCAAACAAGTCTTTTGATCACAACAAAAACAGTCATCTGTCAAAATTTACCAGACGTGCGTATGTAATTAGTATATAATTACATATATAATTATTTAATTTATCGTCTTTCTTCCGCTGAGTAGAGATCGGCTAAGGTCGGATTTTGAAATATGCTAATAATTATACCACATGCATGAATAAAACTTGGCTAAAATACTTTTTTTGTAACGATTAAATCGAAAATTCGACTTAATGAAATTATTCACCAAACAGGCAAAGTGGATGACCGGATGTGGGGGAACAGCAAATATTTCATTGCATTCATAAATACATAAACTCCATTGTATTAGAGCTACCGCAACCGCTGTACTGCGCTTTAGAAGACGACTATATTGTACCAAATATTATGTAGAAATAAGTAGAGTTTGATCAAAGTTCTAAAATTATAATCGGAATTTAAATGTTGCAGCTCCGTCAGAGTTATTTTTGGGAGATATATACCATAATTGCCACGCTTGGCATGCGAATGTGCGATCGTAGTATAGCATTATGGTACAAAGTAAACCTATTCATGAGCAGTTGCAATCATACATACAAATGGACAGTGTGAATTATTAAAAATTGTACGCCGAGAATCGAACCCGGGACCTACGATCGAAAGTCTGTCTTCACCGCTGAGGTACCGTACAACTGCTAATTTTAGGATAGGTAGGTCATTTTAAAATAAATAGTTTTAAGAGTAACAAAGGCTATTATTAATACATATAAAGGTTTATTATATTACTGTATAAGGGTTTATTACTTCATAAAGAATATAATTACCTCATCGCAGTTAAAAACCAGAACCAGGCGTCCGACTAAACCGCCAAGTGCTTTCACCGATTCCGTCTTGCCTGTTCCAGCAGGACCAAATGGGTTACCCACCGAACCCAGATATAATGACTGAAACGAAATTATTATGACACTGTCAAAAATATAAGAGATATACTTAAATTTTTTGGCAATAACACTGTAATGAATGTAACAATTAATTATAGATACAATGACTTTGGTTGTTTTAAATTTTAGCGTATTTATTTATAGTGAATATGTTGTTACCTGAGTTAAGATTAAAAAGCATTCATCTGCTAATTTAGTGCGCACAAACTGTCCAGTGTTGACGCCGAGATATTCGTATGAATATGATATATTGGCTAAACCCATTCGAGCTTCTATTTCTTTTGTCTTTAACAAGTAAAATCTGAAAATGAATCAATCAATTGATAAAACGTTACTTAATGAATTTTTTTTTTATTTTTTAATATTTCTTTGATTTTATGTGCAAAGTCTGTTGTTAATATTGTTAAGGAGATTGCATGTTTATTTAATAATAAAACTAGAATTTTCATTATGTAGAAGGTAAAATGGCTAGAGAGACTCGCTGGGCTAATGCAGTTACAAAAGCGTGCAATACCACCGTGCATGATTACACAAAACTTTCTGAAAAAAGACACCGTGCATGATTACACAAAACTTTCTGAAAAAAGAGAGGCCTGGAGAAATTAGGAGCAGTTTTCCCACAGCTCTCAGTTAGGAAACAACTGAGAAAGATGATTTAAACTACTAAATTATAATTTTTAAAATAGTTCCCATTAACGCGTCTTTTATTTGCGTGATAGCCGTCTTGATTCTTATGTTGCTGGATGACATGGTTGATTATGACGGGCTTTATAAGAAGGTTCTAGGTCTCTCTAGGTCACCCAAAGAGCAATGAAGAGAGTTATGTTCGGAGTTTAGTTTGGTTGTCCACATCGCTCGCGCAACCGATGGCTGTTGGTTCCGTAAGATTCTCCAGAATCAACCACTAGCAAGTAGAGGCGACAGGTAGAAGCCATTGGATGCAGGCACAGCAAGAACGGTCATCGTAACGATCTATGGGAAAGCTCTATGCCCAGCCAAGGGTGTCTATCGATTTGAAAAAAAAAAGAAAAAGAGAGCCTTGATTCATATGCTCTTTTGATGAGACTTTTTTTTTACTTCATTTTGTACATCAGCAACATCAACATCAGTTTGTTTGTACTACTATACCAAATAACATTCGACGTTGCATTCGTTAGACCATAGTGAGATGCCGTGGTTTGATGGTTTAATGAATAAATCAAATTGTAAACGTGCTCAACAATTAAAATTAGTCACCTGAGTTGTTTCTGCCAAAGCCAATCATTGGTGGAGGTTATATTGTGATCTATCAGAGTTCGCACCACAGTTGTGTAATGAACACACTGCAGTATGAGCGCTTGTCGTTTTTGTTTCTCACACTCGTCCTCTACCTCGGCGGCCGCGTAATATGAGTTTTCTCTCTCCACATTTGCCATCAATTTGTGCAATTCCTTAGATGCTATAGCCTTTTCTGCCTGTTCGGTGAATCTAATATTTTGTGCTAAGCAAAGTATTTGCGTCGGCAGTGAAAACGGATCCTGCGTCTGCAAGCTGCTGTTGACGATGCAGTTTAACGCAAGGTTCCTCAACGTAGATCTTATCTCATTCTCGAGATTTTTTAACCACACCTGTGTAATAATATTAAAATGATATTAAATTAGTCAAAAATATATTATAACCTCCAGGTTATTGTGATGTGTCTATTATAAATGAAAATGTTGAAAATTTTTATTCAACATTTAGAAGAGAAACAATTTTTATACTTATATTATAGGATAAAGGAAGAGGTTAAATTTGAAAAGACATGAAGATAAAGATGTAGTGTTTGTATAATCCGACTTCAAAATGACCCACACACAAGCCTTTAATTACATCATGATCATGTCAGCTGTATGAGGTCCTGTACTTGATATACCTATCTCATAGATTTCCGACAAGATTATTAATAAGCGGCCTGCATCCAACGTTTTTCAACGACTTTAACAAAGTCATCTCTCAACCTGATAGATTTACGTTCTACACTGTACTTGCGACACCGTGGTTCTCTCCAAAACCTTAAGGTCTCATCGTTCATCTGTTCTGCACGCTATGTGACCTGCTCACTTCAACTTACCAATTCTCTGGGATATGTGGACTACTTTCTTTAGTCTACGGTTATCCCCACTTCCATCTTGTAGAGTAATCAAGAATAGCTCTCTTCACGAGTCATTGAGCGACGGCGGGCTTGCCAATGAGGCTCAGAGTAAAACGCCACGTCTCAATACCATAAGTGATCACAAGAGCGGCTTAACCTATAGTGCAGGGAGGGCAATGCACACGGGCGCCGCCGTCTCTGTCGGTGCCGCGGCGCTCCATGAGACAGCTAAGAACATTGTCTTAGACTAACATATGTACGAAAGGAATAAAGACAACGTGTGTTATTCTGCCGTCATAAGAAGAAAGGCCGTAACTATACCTACTTACCTATATAAATATACCTACCCTGTACTGTTAGTTATACCTACTAATAAAATAGCTTATTGGAATATGAAAAAAAATTCTTGTTACGACGGCAAAGTTAATAGTTATGGCTGCGTCAGGCTTAAGGGGGGCCAGTATTTCATTGCACATGGGCTCTGCACGAGCTAGAGCAGTCCCTGACTGATCATTTAAGTTATGGTTTTATGTGTTATATTGATATGTTAAAAATATACTTTATAATTTTAAGTATATAATTTATAATTAAGTATAACTAACCTCAACAGGACAGTCTATATCCACTGGATGGTCTAAATGAAATATTTCTCCGTAGTGACTACAAAGTGCAGTAATGGAGAGTCCTGAAGGTCCAAGTTTAACACCCGTTATTCCGGGAAACAGTTTCTTCAAATGCGATTGCATTACAGCTTCCCTTCCCTCCGCGCCGTCTCTAGCCTGTCCTAGCAATTCCAGTAAATCGTCATCACTGAGAAAATATAGACGAGGAAAAATTGATCTTTTTTCCTGAAATACAAAGCGAAATTAATTCAATATTCTCCTCTGCATTAAAGTTAAAAGATTTCTTTCATTAAAATAGTCAATTGTTATTTTTTCTGGAAACACCTCTAAATGAACACTGAGAGAGTAAAGATCGAATATAATAGGTTGTCAAATATCTCCCTTCCGCCTTTTTGTCTTTTGAATTTCGCGGCTATGTACAAAGCGCT
>DWIC01000509.1:0-11518 GCA_018248135.1 Battus belus
GCTTTCAATGTTGTGAATGACTGCAGGGTGAGGTGGGTGATGCTCTGTGCGTGGGAACCCAATTAAGGCGTCGGTGAAGACGTCCCGGGGACGTCTTACCAGGACCGAGCGGGAGGTCCGGGGGGCGAGTTTAAACATACATATTTTACATCCTATCAACAAAATTGAAAACCAACTTAAAAATTAAAAAATACAATGTTTCCTAATGAATTCATTTCAATGCATAACGTTAAGTTACTACGCTAATTTTACGTTTAACTTTATTGTTAATTTTGTGAAAATATTAAAAAAAACTAATAACAAACAGCTTCAGATTACTCTAAATTAAAATTTTAACAAGCTCAAGACAAACTTCGTAGTAATTTAAAACCTTGCGCCAAAGTGTGACAGATACAAAGGCTCATTATTTCTCGCAACTCGATGACTATAATTATAACTTGATAACGAAGATGGACAAGTACGTTACCTGTGTTTTCCACGCAATTCGGATCCGTGTACTTTCTTAACTTTTGTAATTATCACTATGGGTATAGATTATGCAATGTTTTATTCAAAATTTACTTTCTAGCTGTATAGTTCTGTTCTTGTTAAACTTTTCAAAAATGTATAGCAATGCAATAGTACTCAATATTTGAATAGAGAAATAATAGAATACATCAGAAAGAATACGCTATAGAATAAGTAGAAAACGAACCTTTTTAAACCTTTACTAAATTGAAAATCAGTAACTAAAAGTATACAAATGCTATGTGAAGTAATAGCTTCTTGCTCTAATATATCGGAAAAAGAGCAGCTTCGATCTAACACCAACTTTTGAAAGTGTATTCTTACCGATTACTAACTATCTAGGGCTTCTAGGTATTACCATCACCTCTAACCTCAACTTCGGTCAACAAATGAGTCTATGGCACAAGCGGCGTCCAAGAATTTAACAACTCTTTCAAAGATTCGGCGGTACTTCAGCTCTGAACAGCTGCTTAATCTTTACACTGCCCAAGTTCGATCCAGTATGGAGTACCGCAGTTACCTCTTGGACGGTGCAGCTAAATATCATCGGGAAGTTTTGGACTCAGTTGACCGAAGAGCACGTAGGTTAATTAACAACAAAAGGCTCTCAAATAGCAAACAACACATTTTTGAGTATCGTCGCAGAGTAGCCAGCTTATCGGGTTTTTACAGGATACACTTTGGAGAGTGCTAGAAGGTTCTTTTGATTGACTGATTGATCCATCTCCATACCTTTATCGGACTACTAGGCGCAGGCAAAAGTTTCACCTATACGTTGTTGACATACCCAAAAGTCGAACTAAACGGTTTATCAGCTCGGTTTTGGTAAGAGCCGCCAAGATTTGGAACGACCTGCCTAGGTTTATTTTTCCCCATAAGTTGTACTCTGGAGCCTTTAAGAGCAGAGTGAATAGGTTTCTTTTGAATGGGCATATACCACTTTCGTCTTCGTCTACACTTTCCATCAGGTGAGATGGAAGACAAACGCCTTTTCCATTATCTAATAAAAAAATATAAATTGGATAGACATAATTTAAAAGTGTAATTTTTATGGTGTAGATATACTTCCTTCGACTTGTGTATGTAAGAAAATGAAAGCAAATTGTTTCCCAAAATGCTTGAGTTATTTTAAATATACCATTTTCGCGAAAAGTGATATACACAATGTCAAATTTATAGTACAGTTGCCAAATTGACACATTTTTCATGCGGTAAGTTTAACATTATTTGAATCGATATTCTTAACGTGTTACATCATTTATATGACGTAAATAATACGAAAAACTTAATAGAAATCGTTCGAGAATATCATTGATTTTCGTTATAATATCTTGCTCATTAAAAGTTTGGAGTGCTCGATCGGAACAATCAAATGTTTGGAGTGAGTTTCATAACGTAGCTTATCAGCTACTTGCACGACAGAGGTAAAAATAATTACCTGGCCACAATACAAAGTTATTATCACCCGTTCTGCATAACTTCTGTGACAAATGAGGCAAGTTGCACTATTGTGTGCACTATAAAACGAGGAATGTGTTTATTATTCATGTCATTTTATAACGATAAAATTTTCTTTGTTCAATGACACTTATGTACTCGTACAAAATTATTAAAATGTATGTACGTGTATATACGTGTACGTACGTATGCACGTTATGATATAGCAATTCGAAGAATGTACTTTTTTTTCTAAATTTCAATGACTTTTATAACAGTAAAGAGGTACAAAAAATAAAAGTTCGTAGAAAACCGCCTAGACATATTAATATCGAATATACAAAACAATATCAGGATTTAGATGTTACTAAAATATAACTTATGTGTACATATACCAAGAACTTGTCAAGAATCTGATGCAAAATGTAAGAGTTATTGGTCATTAATATAGATATCACATGCAATTGATGGCCGTTGGAGTCGAAAGGTTTTCAAATGGTGATCGCGAGCCAGTAGACGCAGCGTGGGCAGGCCCTCCACTAGATGCATCGACGACATATTTAATGGTCGCGGGTGTTCACGGGAGGTGGCTAGATGCGGGCGGCACGGAACCGATCACAATACATCAATATAACTTATGAATATACATATATACATGGCTTGTATTGTTAATTGACTAGCTTTTCTTGCAAATTTTCCATTATATTCTCATTATTAGTAGTACACTTTTTTACTCACTTTTAACTTTTATATTTCGTACCTAATCTGTGAACAACATTGTTATCTAGTTACGCGTATATGTTTTGAAATACATACTAGTCGTAATTCCTAATATGTAACTATTTGTTTCTCAAATAAATAACTTAAAAAAAACCACTGAAGTTTTTACAAACTCAATTTTATTCTAAAATAAATTTTAATCACTCATTGTTGAAAACATGGTATTAGACCTTTCTTACGTTATTTTAACCACGGATTTGCTTACGTGATAAACGATATTTTAAAAGATAACTAGCTCCATTTACGAATCCATAAGTTTTCGTTAAGGTTATTCATAGCATACGTAACGGTCTGTACAATTCGAATAACGAAGTGACCTGAAGTGCGAGCGGTGAGATGTTGTCAAGAGACCATTAAAGCACCCTCTAACGCTCTTCTTCTTGAGTATTATAATATATCTAACATTTACAATGGAAAGGTATTGGTATTTATTTATTATAACGTACTGCAAGAGTTGCATTTTTTCTTTAAAATCTTAGTATTTTTAGAATATAATTCTTAAAATACTAAGATTTTTACTAGAACTTTGTAATATCATGAATGATTCTAGCAGCACCGTTTCTTATTTACTTTTCATTTATATACATTACTTATTATTTATATACATATAATAACAATACTAATACAAGATATACTAATTACTATTTATTAATGAACATAATTTTTACCTAAAATAAAAATATGCCCTTTGCTTTAGTTTATAAAACAAATCTCAAATCTTTAATTGTTGTCATTTTACAGTGTTTTGTGTTCTTTGTACAATATGAATCATAAACTTGTTGTACAAAGTAATTAAGCGAGTTTTAGTAATGTTTTCAACCACAAAAATAAAAATTTTATTAAAGGGAACAATAAGCCAACTTCGATATTGATACCTAATCAAATTTGTTACTGGATTAGGTAGGGAATGTGCAGATGGCGCCCGGCAAGTAAGTAAAGAGCGAAGTGATAGGGTCCCGAGATACGTGTCTAGGATACTGACGGCTCCTTTCACATTTTTGATATTCAGAACATGCAGCCAATGGGAACAAAACCTGAGTTAACTTAGCGATATTGAAAGCTTATGGATTTACAATGTTTCTGACGCCAACATAAAGCCACGATTGAACGTAACGTTTGTATATACACTTACATAACACAACTCCTCAAAAATTCCATTATTTCAACTATAGACGCGTTATCAGGGCGAATAAATTTTGTTAATACAACCAAGATTAATGTTTGGACATATACTCATTTAATAATTACTTTTAGATAGGATAGGGGATTTATTTTATCGTATGGTTGCATTACCTAAAAATATTTATTGTAACAAATAGCTAATTGGTGACCGTCACAAGCGTTGCTTCGCGGATAGTTATATCGAGATGCATTGATTTTATTTTGCATATGTGACCAATTTGGTTAGCAGCCAATATTAATTGAATGAAAAACTGATCGTCGCAGCGTTTTTTGTTTTTGATGATTGGCTAATGGAAATTGGCAGTGGCCTCGGTCGCCGGCCATGCCAAGTTTTGCGGAGGCAGCTATCGCTACGCTCCAGTTCAATGTCTGTACGAGAAATATAGTTCCGATTGAGTTATGACCGCGTGCTAGTTGCGTTTTACTGTCTGACACAGTATTCTGAAACATATTATCTACATATATATATATAAAATATGGTTGAAAATAATTAAAAATATTCATTAATAACCTATAACAAACCTATGAATAGTCTATATTTAAACTTACAGTTATGTTTTGATACATCGACGCGAAGCAACCGTCGGCATAGAACTAAATAGGTGAAAATTATTAATCTGGAATAGATTATAAGAGGGAAGTAAAGGTATAGTTTTGGTGGAACTCGCAGGTATGAGAACCTTTAAAACACTAAAAACCATCTGCAGTGCCCGCGGTGGAACACGGATTCAAAGCATAACTCTGGTCAGTCCGCGTCATCTACATCCGACGTATTAGACTAACGATGGATGCTAAAGAAACATGAACAAAAACGGGCTAGGAGTTCACAACGAGAATATAGATAGATTTTAAAATAGAACAACGATCTCTCCATTTCTCGTTTTCAGACTTTGAAAAAGCCTTCGACAGGAAGTGGTGGATATGTATATGGGACAGACTACATGAGGTTGGTGTCCCCGAAAAAATTATTATAAGCATTACCACCCTTTATTTAAACTATTCTTGTAAACAAGGACACGAAAGTCTTTTCCCGGAGAAAATAGCAGTACATTCTGTCTTTGGACGGAAGTGTCTTCTCCCGTCTCTTCTCTTTCTTGACGTCCTGTAAAGTTTCATGCACAAGACAGTGGCCAATAAGTGCCGTGGAATTAATTAGGGATTGTACAATATCCTGGAGGATTTCCACGGGTGCGCGACGTGCTGAGGTGAAAAGGTCGCGTCAAAGATAAGGATTCGTCAAACAATGCTTCGGTCGAGATCTCGACATTGCGGGCTAGTAGGCCCGAAAAAATTACTAATACTTATCGATGGTAAAGCTGCCAGTTAAAAAAAATAAGAGCCTGATCAACCAGCAGATCTAACGCTGGAAAAAGACGCTGGCTAGACCACATACTCCGAAGGGATGCCCAATAAAAGGAAAGTCCTAAACTAGGATCAATTCTGGCGGTAGACGATAATTGCGGAGGCGAAACAAATAGGACAAAGGAGCAGGAAATAAGGAATAGTAAAAAGGAAGAAGATGTGGTCCGAGTTAAAAAGCAGAGCTCAAAATCGACCGGGATGGCGGCGCATTTGAACGCCCTTTGCCCTATCTGTGAGGCATAGGAAGGAGTTTATTATAATATATTTGTATACTTTAAACACTTGTAACAAGCGGAAAGCACCAACGCATATGTTTCTAAAAACAAATTATTATATAAAACAGATCCCGAAAGCGTAGTTTAATTAGATATTTTTAAATAATTTCACAGTATTATGTTAATATATATTTCACCAGTTTGAGAGGCTGTTAAACTTTGTTTGATCGCTTTGGCTGACGAACCATACAATGACTACGTATAAGGGCCCGCTAGAGGGGACCTCGACTTGGGTTGACGAGGTCGCCTGAGAGAGCCGCTTATCTTCATTGGTAAAGGTTGATGTCGACTTACCTCCATAAGTCTATTTAATTTGTCTTTCTGAGCGCTTCCGTCTCTGTGATGCTCATCATCGCTTGCATAGAGTCCGCCCATTTGATTTGGTGATCTAGGTCTTATTCCGTCTAATTTTCCTACGACAACCAGCTAAACTCTTTGGTTGCCTCCGAGCTATGTGACCGACTAAGCCAAGAATCCACTTGTGGCAGAAGTTGGAGAGCCTAGCATATTTACGGATATGATCTACGGGTTCAGCCGTGCTCGGTTTGCGTACCATCCGCCAGTACCATATTTCAAGAACCTCGGCCTACCTTACATCTGTCCTACGGATTGTCCGGAAGCGCTACGAGTGAAAGTTGCGGAATAAACTCCAGCAACGCTTTTTTGTACTATAGCCGAAATTGAAAAGAATGGTTGGCTTGTCTTATTGTCGTCGCTTCATATTACTTCGATACAATTTTTATGTAACGAAAATGAAACAGTTCGTACAATTTGATAACATAACATGGGAATTAAATATTTTAATTTTTTTATCACAGACGACATAGTCAAGATCATGACAAAGGTCGCTGGATACGGGAAGATCTAGACCGGTGATCGTACAGTCTTTGGAACAGGCCTATTCCTTGCAGTCGGCATCTTGTGGCTGCCATTATGGTGAACTTGAATACATGACAAATGAACATATGAAGTATATGTACATAGGACGGTTAGCACTAGAAATATAAGCTCTCATTTCTAAGCTTCACGAAATATTTAACTCTTTTACGACACGATAGTACAATACACTCATACATAATGTTTCCTAATTATCTTAATAAATTTAATAAATTATCAAGACCTGTACAAGAAAAAGCTTGTAAAAATATCCAATAGTATGACGGATTGTTTAAGTATTAATAAAGATTGAATAAAGAATGAATTGATCTTCTACTGTATATAAGTGTTGTAAAAATGACCGCAAAACAAAATTGTTTGAATTTATTGACGGCTTCTCGATGAGGGCGCCTTTGAATTCTTAAGTTATAGAATGCTATTATGGCACAAATTGATTGAAGGTTCTATAAAATTGGGTTATTTTAACATACTAATGACGCACACGAGTGATCATTGTAATGATTTTACGTGGATTGGAATATTAGTGAATGATAAAATGAAACATATCTTGTTGCTCGAATGTTGTTCAACAAAATTAATACGTAATAGCTACAATTACATATTTATAACAAATAAACTTAATCCATTGTGATTTTTAAGCTGTACTGCTTGAGCTTTAAAAGATATCAACGCGTTAATTTTAGAGCTTTCTAAGTAATAGGTTTTAAGTTTTAATAATTATCTAAGTTTTAAGATTACTCGATGAGATTTTAAAAATTATTATTAAACATGTTTAAATAGATGTTATTGTATTTTTGAGAAAGCGCGTAGTGTAGTTTTTTTATAATAATAAAAGAATTACGAAATAAATAATTAAACATTGTCATGTGATTGAAATTCGAATTGATGATTTCTGATATCAAATTATTCAAGTTTAAGTATAAAAATATTTGTTAATCAGTAATGAATGTAAAAGCTTGAAAGGAACAAATAAAAAGCTCATTCCCGACCATATAAAGTATTTTATACTCTATTTAAAAATCAATGGTTTGAATAACTTTATTAAATAACAAGCTTATCTTTATTTCTAATGCTACCTTATACATATATGCATTATACATATATTTTTGTATATTTACTTATGTTCTTGTACACTAAGATAAGCCTACTTTTTATTTAAGTCAACATATAATAATATTTATTATTCAGAGTAAGTCGTTAACTCTTACATTCAAAAATTATTAGCTTGTTACTAAGTATATAATTCATATTTCCAACGATAACAATACAAACATTTCCTGAAAAATTACTAATAATTGAATTTTTGTATCCTTCATTTCAATTCACGCGCGAGTGCGCCCCGCGTCCCCTGTCCCGTGCCCCGCGACCCGTGACCCGTGAATATTCAAATACACTTCTAACACTGGTATTAGAATTGAATTTGATTACAGTAATGTCGCTATTAAATAACTAAAAAAGGAATTACATTACGTTTATAATAAGACTATATATTACGTGCGAGCTCTACAGGATATTTAGTTTTGACAATAAAGCGTACTGTAATTAAAAATTGAAGAAGAATTTTAATTTTTAATCTCCTGACACATTTATAAACCAACGAATAATATATAAGACTCGTAAAATGGTTTTTCGAGGAAAATATATCTATATATCAGTCGTTACATATTTTAAAATATTATCTATGTTCAAAAGAATTTTAACAAATGTACGAAATGAAGCTGTATATATAGGGTTAGCTTTTTTAAGGTCAACAGTGCATGATTTCAAAATACACTCCCATGTAATGTCTCTTAATAAATATGTAATAAATATAAAATGTACATCTTATAAAGCTCGTAAAAGTATTACATCATAACAATGTTGAGGATTATACGAGATTATACGAATGTGTTTATATAGTTCTGCTTACTGTTTTAAGTATACTTGCGAAAGGAATCACAAAACAACAGCTTTTGTTGTGGACTCTTTGCAGGACAGGGCGCGTTTTCAATTCTTAGTTTTAAGTTGAACAATGTGACTTATATTCGATTATAGTTTATAGTAAACTGGATTCCTCTAGCATTCTCTTCATGATGCTCAGAAATTATCTTAAATGGAAAATAATAAGTATAGTCATTACCGCCTATAGATACCTCCTGCGGGGCATAGGTCCATTCTCAAACATGTTTATGGGAGATTTGCAATAATTGCTATGTGAAGTAGGCGGATATTTTGGTACGCAGAGTATACTGCTATAAAAAATTGTGTTTGTGAGCACTGGCAATCCGGCATAATTAATGCACAAAATATGTTTTGTATCCCGGGAATTGAACCCGTGACCTACGACCATAATACTCAAACTGGTACCGCCAGTCTTTCACGGTCCGTTGTAAATATGTTATGGACGTCGCTTAATCTTTAGCGAATTATATACTACGTCTTATTTACTTAACAATATCGTCTGTCCATCTTACAGGGCGTCCTACCATGCGGCTCTATGGTCCAGTTCCATGGTCTCCTTTCTAGAGGGTTAAGGCTTCAGGGTCCATCTGTTCTGAGCTGGGTTATGTTGGTTACTTTCGTTCCTTTACGGATCATCGCATTCCAAATTTGAAAACTATTTCCGTAATATTGTAGACATTGTAGTATTTTCATCAATATCGTAAAAAGTATGAGTGATCACAAAAAGCACCGATTATTTATTCCAAATAGTTTTAGATTATAAAACTGTAGTAAAATCATGTAATAAAACATCAAATGCGCAGAGATTTCGATTCTCTGCATACTTCGCCCGCTACGCACCTGTTGCAATATCGAATCTATTTATCCCACCTATATACCCCACCTATATATCCCTCCTATAAATCCCACCTATATATCCTAGTTTACGTCGTTTTTTTCTTCGTACGCGCAATAAAAACGCCGTAAAACAGCGGTCGGCTTGAATTATCCGGATTTTTGAGTCGTTAATAAAATCCGTTTGAATAAAATATTATACGAAGTTCGTTATGTGTAACATTGGATATAAAATCCTCGATATGTTTATAAATAGACACGTGTAATGTAAATGTGGGTTGTTTTTTTTTCTTGTTATGTTTGATTTGTTTATTTGAACACTTTGATTATAACAATGAAAGCAACTTAATGTTAACTATAACCATCAAAGAAAAAGTAGAATTTTGTGTCTTGAGTAGTCTACATGTTTTCTAACAACAGCCTATCACACCTAAACATACATACGTATATACATAAATATATACATAAGAATGTTTGTCAGTATGTACTTTATACAACCGTAAAATATGTATTTAGTCATATGATGATGTCAAGCAAAGTTAATGTCCATGAGCCCCCGAAGGTCTTCTATCATTCCAATGAATTTCATTGAAAAAATGGATTGAATATTTATGTAATGTCTAGACTTTAAAATCTATTTTAGTTGGTGGCGTAGCAATACGCGAATAATACGGTTCGTTTCATATATATATGGACATACATATGTATAACTAACTGTACCCCTTTAAATAAGGTTAATAAGATTAATACAGTTTTAAAAGGAAAAGTGTCTATAGCATTAGATTTATTAAAAAAAAATTCTCTGCATGTCATTAAGTCAGCCCATAATTGCTCGCTACAAGGCATACGCCTCGAAGTGTCTATACAAACTGTTAATAAACCTCACTTATGCCTACGCGAACCGACTTTCTTCAGTGGTAAATTTTAAAACTGAAGAAATAAATGAACACTTTTACTATTAATAGCTTAATGTTAGCAAAACCTTTCGTTTTGTCTTTAACCCGCAAAGTTTTCCGTGTAAAGCTTCGATTCCACCATTAAAAAAGCTAACCTACGTATAACAATACCTAGTCGCAAAGATAGCTCAACTTCTTCTCTGCCATTATGTAGTCAGTAAATGTTTCAGAGTGTGTTAAATTATAAAAAGTCTTAAGAGTTATTTATGATTAATATATTAGTATTCAAGACAGATTTTTCCAGCTACTATCATTAATAAAAAATAATCTGTAATCTCATCAATTTATTTTTTTCCCGGATGAATACAGATTAAAAACAAAGATTTCTCACAGTTATAAAAGTCAAAAGAAACGATAAGATGACTATCATTCTGACATCTTTACTCCAAAGCCTATTGGCTCCAGACAGTAGCAATCAAATCGAAATAATTCTCCCGCACCGAGTGGTGTCGGTCCCTGCGTATTTATAATGAAACGCTAGCAATTAACGTAGATTATTTGGCCAAAACATTTGAATTCCACCGCTGCTTGCTCCGATTTACTTTCTATAATTATAAATAAATAAATAACGTGTAACAATTACTGTATAAAAAGTGTTCATCGCTACACCTTGATTTTTAAACCCGACGACACGGATCCGATACGATTTTAAATAAATTATATTTTTTAGATTACGCATGTTTACATAAAGTGTAACACGAGTAGTTAAAGTATCGAATGTTAAAGCATTTTCTTCTTAAAGACAGTGTACAGTAATAAACCTTCGATAAAACAACTACTATAAAAAAATTCACTCCTGAACGTATGTCAATTCATTTAATTTCTTTTACAAGATATTCGAAACTATTTCAGAATATATTGTTAATAATAAAGTGCATTCTTCACTTTAGTAGACAATTTAAAAGAAATATGTTAATAAAGTTAATGTATTATTTATAAACATTACGGGTTAAACATCCAGTTTATGTTTACGAGACTTTATCAACATTAATACACTCGTTTCGTTTAACAAAGTACAAAATTGAATATGTTTACATATTATAAGCGTAAACCGCTCAGGCCATAATTATGCCAGCTTATGTCTTAACGCTAATAACTGTATAAAAAATAAAATAAATGACTCCCTAAGTCCATGAAAACAAAATACGCAAAGGAAGACTGGAGACCTTTATCAGCCACTATGCTCTGCTTTTGTGGGCGTGTGTGTGTTTTTCTCATAAGAAAACCTTCGATTTGTTCGGGATTTGGGCTGTGCTGCAGATCTGCTATCGGTGCATCCAAATGTTCAAGTGCTTGTATTAAAGCAGCTCAGTCAGACAGAATCAGAGCTCGAAACCTGTCTAGTTA
>DWIC01000510.1:0-11511 GCA_018248135.1 Battus belus
TATATATGTTGTATAAGATTTTTGTCATTCCAATATTGTCATAATTTTGCTTTCTTATAGAAAATAATTTCGAGGTAAATAAAATAATTAATTTTTCACAAAATAACGACTGCTTTCTCTAATATAAATTTACGGTACTTGTTGTCCAAACGTAATTTTTTTGGTCAATCACGTACATAATTCGTCATGGCCACTCTAATGTTTTTCCCGCTTTTTTCTTTGTCTATTCAAAAGCAATGTCGCCAGTTGCGACGTGTTTTTTTTTAATATCAACGGCTAGTGAAATCATTGCAAAAACCTCGACTGTGTTTGTTTTTTGTAATACACTAGTGTTATTAAACGAAAAAAAATGGACTATGTAATATTGATGTGTTTTTATTCTTAATTTTTCAAATTTTATTTATATAACTTCCCATAAACCTTGCTCCTTTTTCTGAGTAATCCATTTAACGTAAGTAGAAAATATTGGCTTCAATTAATTTAACATGCATAGTTTCGTGTCTTGTTTTATTATTAATACTGAGTTCCGGTTAAAATAGATTTTCTGCATTTTATTTTATTTTACATCGTTGACGTTTTAGCTTATAGACCATGCGCAATGTTAGGCGGCCTCAAAGATATCTATGGATGGATACATGATAATCACCACGGTTGGCAGTGTGGTATTATAGTAAGCGGACGTTGCTGCTCATCCTCTGGAAACTTGTTAGTGGGCAGGGGCAATTCTACATAATTAATGCATGATCGGAAACGAACCCGCGACTTAAGATCGCAAGTCTTAGTCCACTACCACTAAGCCAACAGTGGTCAATTTTTTATATATGCTAGCATAATTATGGGCAGAGCTGTGTACGTCTACAATAGGCAAACACATTAAATTTTGTACTATGTTATACAAAACTTATGTACATTAAAATTATTTATGCTGTTCTAATTAAAATCAATAAATAGATTCACGAAGTCAATTTACTGAAACAAAATAACAATTATAACTGGATCATTGTTCCGCTATACAATTATAACATGTCTTCGCCCTCGTTTGATTAGAAGAATGCTTTAATTATAGTTGTGGGAGTTGGGTCATTATTTCCTAGTTCGTTTGAACATACGCATATCTTTGATTCATATAACTACAACTTCCGATAACATAAAGTTTCGAGATCTGTTTTGATCTCAATTGTGAAAGTGAACTTGTCACTATTAAATATACCAAGTGACAGAAGAAATCTGTTATTAAAGAGAAAATTGCGCTAAGAAAGCAGTATATCGGACGCTATCATGGACGATCATTAAGCTTGATAGAGAGACGTTATTTAATGATACTTCGAATAAGTGTTAATAAACAACTTTCCCATTTAAACATTAATTTTGCATATTTTCTTACCATAAAAAGTATTCTATCTTGACGAAGAAAAACCATTTAATTCCGATATGTAGCTTTTATGGAGTCCGTGGTAAAATCGAATGTTTTTGCATCATTTAGCAACAATGAGTTATTACAAAAAGCCACGTATAACGTTACATTTATATTCATTTGTTTATATAGTGTGATTGATGATATGTATGAAAGCTTCGATTGAATGCATAGCTTATTTGCTGTTAATTAATGTATCGTACACCATGTTCGTAAAATCAATGACTTCAGAAAGAATAAATACATGAAAGGAATTTTTTTTACAAAATTCGAATAACTGCCCGCTACCAGCTCGAAGCCCTAGATGCTATCGATAGACTTGTTGGTGACGCCCATGGCGGGTCGGCTTCAAAGCCTTGAACACCGCCGCCTAGTGGCGAGTCTATCTGTCTTCTACAGGCTACATTTCAGGGAGTGTGCTCTGGAATTGCATAATCTGATTCCTCCTGCACCATTCCCCACAATCGACGCGGCGTGGACGGTTATTTCATCCATATGTGGTTAATATTCCTCCACCGCACTTCCCGTTTCGCTTCATCCTTCATATTGCGACCAGCTAAGGAATGGAATTCCCGCATCGCTGTTTCCCGATTCATATAATATAGGGATTTTCAAGGCAAGAGTGAACAGGAATTATTTGAGTTTGCGTGCATCACCTTAGATCTCATCGTTGCTTTCCATCAGGCAAGATTAAGGACAAACGCAGTCAAATTTACGGTAAAAAAAACCTTACGCTAGTGGTGATCTCGTAAGACGCCGTTTAGAAGTAAGAAGGACCGCGACGCTTGGCTTCGTGATTACAGATGCAGGGTACATCATTGTTTCGATTTTACGCTCTAGCTAATAAACTAGTAACGCCAAGACTTGTACCATAACAAATATCTAAGCGGAGAACTCATTATTGGAGCTGCGCATGATTCTGTACCGGAAAACTCTGATTAGCATCGCACTGGTGTGGCCAAGTCATGTCCCTTACTAACGAGCGCCTTGACCTTCTGGAACGATTCCTTTATCATCTCGTTAGTATCATAGAGTAAATAATATGCTAAAACAAAGGCTAAGATAATAATGTGTAAAAAATGAATGAAAATTTTCCGAGACACTTAATTCCAGTTAATTTTAAATCTATGATGAGTGAGTAATCTTTATTATTTTTTTATATATTTTAGTACAAAATTACCTTTTTGTGGGGAAGCAACCCACGGTTGCCATAGAGGCATATTAAACTTAGGTGACTTTGGTGGATCCATCGAACAACTTTGAAGACGACTCAGAGAAGTCCGAGCCAAAAACAATAAATAACCTGGTAGTTCCATTATCCCAAAGCACCAGAAAAGTACACAAATCACTGATAGGTAAACTAACACAGTTACATTTTCAGTTAGTACAAACTTAAAACGCGCGAATTTTAAATAAAGTTCAAGTCATCCTCAAAGTTTTGATAATGTTGAAATATTATTTTAGCAATTGATAAATAGACAACCTATTGGCGTCCCGACACAGGTAGCACTGAAGGCCGACTGAATAAAAAACGAACTGGAAGAGATTACATTGGAATAAATAAATGAGATGAACAAAAAATAAACCGAAAAGGAAAAAGAGCATCAGCTACATCCACGCGGCCGGACGTTGCGGCGCTTCCTTCGCCTCTCCACGATATAGGGTGTTGTTAGCTTTCACAATAAGACATTTATGAACTTTACTTCCTAACCAATCAAAGTTATTTACTTTTATGTAGTCACTAACACTAACAATCGAAATATTACGACTAAAAATGCAGAATTTGTTTAAATCAAATTAGTAAGGGGAGTTAATTTGCGCGACTAAAAAACCAACAAGAGAATCACGAATACATTCAAGGAAGTGTATGCATGAACTAAAATGCAAATTGTTGCGACAAATACTTGGAAATGCGCCGATATGTTGCATAGAGAGCACGATCATCTCCGGCCCCACTCGACACAAAGGAACTGATGACAATGCAACTGTTTTTAAAGTTTCTGTCAACCATTCTTACTCTTGCTGTAATTGATGTCGTCATTGTTTGCGGAAAAGGTTTTGTTAACCTAAATTTATATCAAGTTATTGAAATAATTTACCAAAAACAAATATCGTTTTCGTCACCAACCTTTTTTTTAATAATTATATTTATATAAATATAATCCCTGTTCGACACCGGAATAGACGTGTGCATTTTATGAACAACAATGCAGTTAGAGAAGTTGTCTTTTATTTCAATTATCAATAAATCTTTCATAACAGCTCGTGATTATATAAATCTTATTAAGATCAATAGTTGCGTTGTTCTGCTTTTATGTTTTAGAAGTAGGTGTACTCGTCTCACTTTAGATGTACAGATGATAGCACCTCAATATATTTATTGAAAAGCAAAAGATATTTTAATTTATTTCCAAACGTCGTTATCGTCATGACCACTGCAAAACATAGGCCTCTCTTGAAGATATCTAGGGGTATATACCAGAGTCGCCAAGCGACTGATTGGCGATCGCAGTATGGTATTATGATACGCAGAGGACGGCTCTGCTTATTTTCTTGTTTGTGAGCAGTGGCAATCCTATATTAACGCAAAAACTTTGAAGTATTTAACATTGTATCCTGGAAATCGAACCCGCGACCTACGATCACCAGCCAGTCCTCTACGTTGGGCTACCACGGCTCGTAGTGGTTTTCCATACTCATAAAAAACTGATCAATTCAATATTTATTTCCTATTATCTAGTTATATTAAAGTAATAAACTATTAAATAACATAAGTTTATTTTTATATAAGACTGTAGTCGGATTTAAAATGTATAATACATCAAGTTTCGAATTGATTTTATACAACAACCTGTATTCCGAATACATCAACCTGTTCGGTCCATTCATGAAAGTGCGTGAGCGCAGGGCGCGGGGATTAATGAACCCTCTTCGCTCTTCTCCCTTTCTTCACCTATACAACCTCCAGTTATCTTTTTTACTTATATTCAATATTCAATCGTACCCCTCAGAATTTAAAGCTTTAATTAGATTATCGGAATTCAGATTGCGTGTTTGTAACTGCAACAATGCAAAATGTGTCGTATTCAGTGAACATCAAGGTTTCTTATCCTTAGCGATAATTCTTAATGATTGGTGTTTTAAATTACGGTGGTCGCATCCTTGAAAGGTTGTGTTTTATTTGGGTTGGGAGTAAAGGAGTTCGGGGCGGAGGGGGTAAGTCGAACTGTGAGAAGTTGCCGCGCTGTTTCTTCATATCTGTTTATATATATTGTTTCTTTTTTTATATAAATTGTGTAATAGAACGAAGGCAAAGGTTCGCCGACAGGTAGATGCAAACGTTGGCGCCTCTGGTTTAATTAAGTCTGGATTGAAAAAAAAAATAGGACAGCAGTACTATTCACTATGATTTATTTACAACCTGCTGTGTGAATTTTAAAAAGTATATTTCCGTTTGTATTGAATTATAAAATTCCTATCGATATGAAAGTTTGGGTAATTGACAATATATTCCATTGGAATTCGGACGTATGTTCTTGTTTTTAATTATTGCGCCAACTTGAATGCATCATAAAGTAAAAGTTTAGAAAGCAATTTAAACAAAAAAATGTTTCGATTTTATTAACCACGGAACGTTGTAGATATATTTTTGTTACATTGTGATAAAAAGGAAAGTGAATTTGTTAATAAATGTAAATTCCTAATTTATTCTTCCATATCAATTACACCTTCAAAATAATCCCATTCTAATAAAACCCACATATTCCTGTCCTCGAAACAGACTTTTTTCGGTAAGTATCTTTAAAGATCTTTCTCGATATAGTTTTTATCAACTCAAATGTGTTAAAAAGGCGTCCCCGCATTGGCCTTTTGAGTTTGCCAAATAGCCAGAAGTCGCATGGAACAATATCATGTGAATACGGTGGTTGCGGAACCAAATCACGTGAATACGGTGGTTGCAGAACAAAATAATGAATAAATTTTTGCAATGAATAAAAATAAATATAACAAAGTAATTTTTGGCAAAAAAAGTCGCGAAGAACCAACGCAGTATGACATTGACCAATCGAGACTGACGCGTCTGAGGCTAAAACATCCTTCAAAATTGTTTAGGCTGAGATGAACTATATTCCAACACTTCCTCTAATGCAATCAACGACTTTCAAAAAATTATTGTTTTGGACATGGCTCTCATCGGTTTTAAAAGGCTATTTTACCTTACTTTTAATGAAAGTGATATTATTGAGTTAAAAAATTTGTGGTATAAAATGTACTCAAAACCTTTAGTCCAGAGTTTACTTCGGTTTTGAAATTAATTGATAGTTTCATTAGGTGTAAGGCACGACTCTATTAATACGTTCAGAATTGAGTATGATATAAATAACAAAAAAACACGGACATATTTAACACAAGGGTATTCCTAATTATCTATTAAACCGTATTCTGTATACGATAATTGAATATAGGTGCTATCTGTTATATGTATGGTAAACCCTATCTAACAATCAAATGGAAATAATGAATTACGTAATGATAATATAATAGCAATTTTTTTTATATTTCGTATAACTATATAACCATATAAAAAAACTGCAGTTATTTCCAATCGACCAGTAAATACTAGAATTACTGGTCGATCAGCAATATTAAATTTAATGCATAGTCATGATGGAGATATTGATGGCAAGAGTCTATTTCCGTACAATCAAGGACCAAATGAAATGACAGAAAGCGAGGAATATAACTAAAATTTTTAGTAACACTTTTGTGTTTTAACGTGTAATAACAGGAATGGGTTATAGTTTTTAGACAAAAGTTATATAATTGTTGCCTTAAGCTAAGCTCGCTAAAACTTGTATATTGTTTTATTTTGTGTCGAAGCGAGAGGATGTGTAATTCAGTAGGGCCGGGCATGCGCATCGCCGCGGGGCAAGCAACTGTGCGCAACTCGCGCTGTTACCTCTAGGGCGTGTTTACTGGCACGCATATCGAGCGCTGCAAATTAGCTACTGACCTCATCAATAACAACCTATATTGCACATACTTAGTAAAGAGACGTTAGGTACCTGCCGCGCGACACTAACAATTTTCAAATTAAAAATATCCTTACTCAAGTAGAAGTTTACACACTGGAATCGTCGATTATTGTAACATTGTAAGTAGTAAGCTATCACGTGTAAATGCTGATGTGCTGAGACGTGCTGGAGAGAAATTAAACTTGTTTTTTTTTAAAAACAATCTTTAAAGACATAACCATGAATCTGAATCAATAAACCAAGTTCCAGACATTTCGACATTTCGATCCTTGAATGTCGAATAATTTATTTGATATTAGACTTTTAATTTTAGATTTAAAACGAAAAAAGGAAGGACTAAGATATCTCGTGCAACTTTATATATCAGACCCATGAAGGTTTTATTATTTTTTTGAAGACTAAATTTTTCGAAAACCTATTTTTCGATTTTTTTATATCATGTGTTTATCGTGAGTCCCTTTCTTGAAAAACGTGGTTAAAAACAACCTTTAAAATACCAAAGCTTTAAAAACATCTTCCAGGGCAACTCTAGCTTGGAAGTTATTAATAGCCGGCGCAGCAATTTATTAATACCTGTACAGATTACTTAAAAATTTAAAACTTTATTTAAATTATAAGCGACCAATTATATACCGACCGTAATGATTAACACTGAATCGACATTTTTTAGTAAGATAAACTCACATTTTTTGTTTAAATATAGTTATTGGAATTTCAAGTATCAGGGAAAGTGGACAATTTAAGTAGCTCGTGAAAAATACGATCGAATTGAAATCAAGTAACACGTTACACATATTGTAAGTTATTTAAATTCGAACGTTCTTTCGTAATTTCACATCCGAGAGGAAGCAGTTATTACGTTTTAAGCCCTCTAGGCAAGGAAACTGATGAACGAGAAATCAAATTCAAAAGTGGTGATAATCGTTTTTAAATTTGAATAAAGATTTTTATTATATTCAAATGATTCAGATTCGCGTGTGGCCAGTAGCCGTGTCCGTAGCCAGCGGCCTCCGAAGTCCAGATAACATTAATATATTCACATCGGGAGCTAAGCACACGCAAACCTTCGAGTTGCGAATAGTCGTACAATTGTATTTTCAATGGGAATTATTAAAACTTTTCTGACGGTTTCTTACTTACATACTGTATATAGTTATTCAAAATTAAATTTGATTAAGCCATTATATTCGTTAGTATGCTAATGGATATTCTGGTATAACAATAAACCCTGTTAGTTTTTAGAAATATGTAATATAACGGAATTTATACACGTTATTATAATAATATTTTTTATACAGTTTAGATTTAATGTTGTTTTAACGCTGTTGAATTCACAAAGGTTTTATTTTATTTTAAATAACATTTATTTACCTTAAGAATAAATGGATGGTGGACTGTATTGTTGGTTTTTTAAATATAAATTCTCACTATAAAAATCAACACAGCTGATGTATGAAAGCGACTTGTATTTCAGAATCTGTTTTTTATTATAGAGTTAGTCCGCTACTTCACGCCTGTAAACAAATGTCATGAATTTGTGATTCGCGACCACATTACGCCACTTCCAGGGATATTAGAGATATGAAATCATATATATTGGTAACTTCAACGGGCCATGAAGATGTCTATGCCCGGAATTTATCTATGATTATTAGATCAAATATCTATAATAACCGCCTAGCGGATTAGCAGTTGAAGTGCTAAAGAAACTAAGAACAGATCGTAGCTGGAGCCTAATGGTCCTGGAGTGGGAACCACGGACCGGCATGCGCAGTAACAAAGTTAAGGTCCATGCTGGATATAGGCCGTTACGAACCTGTGCTATTATAAATATATGATGAGATGCCTTTCTGCAGCAGTGGTTAGTTCGTTTTATTGTTGAAATTATGACGATAATAAATAATTGATAACTCTGAATTGGTTTCAAAATGTTTGTATGCTAAATGTGGAGTTGCTTAGAGGGCGTACCGTTTACATAACAGACGAGCTGCCGACGGGCGGATGTTTGCAGCGAAAGTGCGGGAAGCAGCCGCGCTAACATTCCGCATTCCGTACTCCGATCGACTTACCGACACCTGCTAACTTACAATGTTAACAACACGCGATCTAGCACAACTGCCGGCTAATGACAAACATATACAAAGCGAACCGTAAACTTTTATAAATAACATTAAAATTGTAAAATTCCGACTTAAATAACCATACATTTCTTTTGTACGTTAATGTGAAAAGGTCATTTATAACAATGACATACCTTTGTTGTATCTAACGTTCAATTTGTATTACAATAAACAACGGTAGATCGTGAAAAACAGAAGTGAACCAAAATATCTAATGTTTTGCCTTTGATAGTAATAGATTGAGTATGGATATAAATAATAACAAATTAAAACAGCATATGTGCTAGTTATATTTTAAAATTATAGATGATCAAATCGAGTATTTTTAAAAGATTTATTGTGTTTGCTCTCGTAAATAAAATTTTCAAACGTTGAAAAAGGTTTGGCATCATCTCTTTAAGAGTTAATTTATTAAAAGGCATTAAATATGTAAAGTTATTCGCTAGCTGGCGCCATCTTCAGTTAAAGTATTTACATAGAAATTGTTTCCCATGATGCTTAATAGATGGAGCTTAGACTGGACCGGAAAAAACATAGTCAACAAGACATCAATAAATAAAATCTATAATCAATTACCATTACTAATCACTAGCCATTACTACTTTCGATTAAAATAAATTCAAAATGTAACAATAATTGTAGTAATTTTTAAAGAATTTCATTTACGTTAGAAAATTTTGAACGTTGTACAAAAAAAAATAGACACAAGTAGACGTGAATAATGAGACAGTAGTTTTCTACGACTTCCGCCTTCCTCAGTTTTTGATATAATTGTAATATTTTACCGTTCTTCTCACGGGCGTAAGCTAATAATTATTCTGTAGCAAACGTAAAAATATGCAGGACGGGGACAAAGTTTTACAAAATGCATGCAGAAATCATTTAATGTTAAATAATTTCTGTCAATTTTAAAGATTATTTGTTACGTCACCATTTATGAGGCAACCAAAAATTTTTTATGAATGTTAACACCCGTTTCTCTCGCTTTCGAGCTCATAATATCCCCCTCGTTGAACTACAAGCCGGCGTGTGTGTTTGAAGTATTCACACGTAGACAGCACCTGTCTTCAAAACACAAAACAAAGTTTTGTTACTATTACAAACAAATTTAGCTGCCTCGTCAAAGATAGCCGTTGGAATCAATTCAGTTTTAAATAACATTTTGAAGTATTTTTGTATGGTTCCATGACGTATATTTGTATAATAAAAAAAAGTACGAAATAGAATAATCGTACAAAACACGCAGTTTAAAATACAAAGATCATATAGAAACTAACGACGAGAAAAACCACTCATCTTTATCCTTATTAAAATTAAAGATACAGCAATTTAAAACAACAATTATATAGTTAATTATTATTACAAGATCTTTATTTGTTTACTTATATTACATTGCTAATGCAACTAATGTTACTAAAGATTCTCAAGTAATTGGCCTCGCCAACAGACAACCAGATAACTTCGTTCTGATTAAATCTAGTCTATAACTTGAATTTCTATAACTTCTGCTCGAGGAAAGCAGTGGATAGGATGTTATGGAAAAAGAGAGAAAATTTTGTCATTGATCCCGTAAAGGCGTTTCAATGCAAACATGTCCATAACAACTGAAGGAACGACTGAGAAGAATTAATTTAATTGATTAAACACACATTGTTATTTCCACGTAGGCGAGACACTAGGTTTTTTCCTGATTCTGTGCAATAATCCTTTAGTTATTCTACCAAAAGAGATGTTTTAAAATCATTACAACAAATGTTTTTGTTACTTCACGTCGACTGATTTTCTGAAGTTTTTATGAGATTATTAATTCTTGGACGCGTATTAATTCACTTTTATTACGATGATAACCTTACATGACTAAGATTACTTCATATTTGTATTTCATTCTGTTGATCTTTATTCCCGTATCTTCCATGTATATAAGTCAGAGATGATGTAAGTAGATACACCTATAATAATTTTCTACATAAAATTTTTGAGACCGCATTTTATAACTCTTGATAGTAATCAATAACAAAACTAAATATTTCCAAAGTCTATACATGCGCACAAGCGTTTTAGTTTGTCGTCTTATTTGCACAAGAAGATATATTAGAGAGACCGGAAAGTAATGTCACTTGAAGTTAAATTCACACGTCTACATTTTTAACTTGTTTTTTTATTTCTAATCAACAATATATTCTTTATCAAAATATACTAGTATATAAATTTTCGTGCCGGAGCGGTAGAAATCAATCGGATTTCCTGTAAAATAAATGCAAGAAACGACATTACATTCCGGTCCACCTAATAGTTACTTATCTTAGACGCGTGTTCCCATCCTGGTATTTTTTGTGGTGGTTTTTGCAATAAGGCTATTATCTTATAATATACTATTTACTCCTGGATATAGGCCTCTTATAGATTTCCAATACAACCGTTTAGTTGCGGCCAGCCATATCGTCTTCTGATGACCTTAACAAGGTGATCATCACGTCAACACTACTTCATTGGTTTAGGTACTAAATGTAAAAAATACTCAAATGTTAATTTGAGTCAAAAACTTTTTATGTAATCAAATTATAATACACAAGATATAGCTATATTATTCGGTAGAGGTTCACACTCAAAGTTCGATGATGGAAGTTTACTTAAATTACTTTTTTTTTATTGACTCGGCTCATTCGCAGCATCAGTCATTTTCAAACAAGCCCTATCTATATTTACGACGAGCATCAAATAGATATAAAAAAAACAAAACGGCTAAACAAAACGAAACAAATCAGACGCCATGACGGATTACTATAATGGCGTCTGGTTATTCGGCGAAATATAAAATACAGTTGCCGAAGTTAATTCCCCGCTATACCATCATCCTACTTAATTTTGTCACATAACATTTTCCGTTGATATTCTTAATTGTTTATGATACACTAATTTTAAAGTAAGCTCTCAAATGATA
>DWIC01000511.1:0-11499 GCA_018248135.1 Battus belus
CGTATATAGTATTGTATAATGATATACTAAACTTACATTTATGTATTATACACAAATACGCGTAATATATTATGTAAATATGGTGTATTATCGTTAACGTATACAGTTGAACTAATATTACTTGTATACATAGACGTAGGATCTTAATGCACCTACTACAAGGCTTGAGATTTCTCCAAATGTCGCCTCGATGACCGGTCTCATCCTACAACCTCCCGCTATCTTAACTATGTCGTCTGTATACCTTTTTTTTTATATCGGTGGGGAAATCTTCTAACGGCAAGACCGTTTTAAGATTCCCAGCCTCTGGGGGAAGGACTGGGGCATGTGGGGTTCTTACCCACTAAAACCCCACCGGTGATCACCATCTGCGCGATGCGGGGGGACCGCGGTATTTCCCGACGTGGGAACGCCACGCGATCGCCCCGCGCGCCTTGCCATCTGTTTGGATAGTTCGTCTCGGGGGGTATGCGCTACCCCCGAAACCCTCGTGGGTCTATCACGACGGTTCGAGACTACGTCGATCCGTCGTCCTCCTCAGATTCGCCGGTGCTAGTGGGCGTTTAGGGCCCCCACCCTAAGACGCCCGCGACGCTAGCGAGAGCAGAGGGCTTGCTAATCCTGCTTCTACCGTCTCATGGTCGCCACTCGAGAACCTATCTGGTCTTAAAGCTATCGGTTACACGAGCAATGAATCCCGAGCTATGTTGATGATCTTTTGACTTCCGTGTATCTCCTTAGTTTTGATACGATCTCGCAGCGATAGTCTGAGCGTAGCCCACTCCATTGCTCTCCGGTTTAACCTGAAACTTCTTATGAGGGCCGATGTAAAGCCATAGTTTTAGTGTTAAAGTATGTTTAATATATACGTCAGTAGCTTTAGTGTTTTAGTCTATTAGTAAATATATGAAACAAAATTTTTGTACCGTATACAAAAAATTATAAAACACATTATAGTCGCAGGCGATCATATGTTTACACAGAACAAACAATTGTAGTCTCAACAGGCGAGCTAAAATTGGCTAACCCAAAAGTGAATACAAATATTTGGCTACAGCTAACACAGTAGACTCTTGAGCACTCGCAATTTCTGATGTCAGTGTTAATGGGTTTGATCAATGTACGGTGACTTGTATACCATGCTCGTAAGAATGGCGTACACGTTAACGTCCCATCGTATTGTGTTATTTAATATTCCTTTTGTTGCACATATTCCTATAGCAGCTATATGACAGCTGCTAGAGTTAAATTTAAGACTTCCAATGGGATCAGTTGAAAGTAGCAAGTAACGTCATTTATAATACGAACTAAGACTTAATATCTTCACCAGAAAAGAACACAGAAGTCATAATTAATGTAACTTTCCCATGAGTAATATTTTTAGAATAAATCAATACTCTAAAGACAAGAACAAATAAACAACTAAAGAACTAAGGTTTTAAGTAAAAGATGAGTTATTAAACTACTTAGTAATATATACATATATAGATAAATAATAAAAACTTGAATTTCTTCTCATGATGTGCACAAATGGTCACCTTCAATATGTGGTAATAATGTATTAAGATAATAATGTGATATTTTATTATTCTTTGAGAATAATATGAAATAACAATAATATAATAAGAATAAAAGATGGATGTACAATGGTAGCCCAGTGGAGATTACTGAGACTTACGATTATAGGTTGCTACAGCTCATAAACAAGTTTCCAGATGATGGATAGCAGCTCCTCTATGTACCATAATAGCACACTGCTATCGTCAACTCGCAAGCATGATTATGCTAAATCCCTCCATAGATATATTTGGGAGATTATACCTTGCAGTAGGGGTCTATGAGTTGAAACGACGGTATATACACCTAAATAAGAGCATAAACACATATTAAAAAAAATCGTTGTTTCAGTTTAAGATTGTATCTCTGTAATCTAACCCGCTACCCATGCACACAAATCTTTGTCATCTAAACTACCTCAGATCTATATCTGTAAGTAGAAAATAAGTTTATCTAAGTATATATAAGTATATCTGTCTTGTAATAAGTCTATTAAATAACTGTATACCTCTAAAGCAAATTAGTTCACGTAATCTTTATCAAATGTGGATTTTATCAATACAATTAAAAAGCGTAAAATAATACTCGATATTAACACGGTATTTGACATCGAAATATTTCCAGTAATGATATTAAATTAATTGTGTATTTCAGTTAAAAAAGGGTTTTCATTGTTGACATTTGTCGCAATTATTAGCATACCTCTGTAATGTTAGGTTGGCAGTTAAAAGTATCGTACGTCATGTTTTCTGTCATTATGTTGGTAATCGGTGGGGCGATTGTTAAGTAATGATAAGTTATGGCGCCAAATAGAACGAGAAAAAAGATTTTTTCAAGTTTTTAAAACAACCAACCAGCACTTACATAGGGTGACGTATTTGAAAATTTAATTGAAGAATACAGTTTTTATTAGTACGAATTCTTTCATTATTCAACTTTTGATGTACCTTAAAAAGAGTTTTTATTTGTTATTTATTAAATATTTAACCACAATACAATAAATAATATTGAAAACAGTTACGAAATTAGAAAGAAGTTCTTGTAATAACCATTTCAAGTTTATATGAGTCCTTCATTATTTTATATAGAAGGTATAACATTTCTGACAACAATCACGCAAAACAAGGTGACAAATTATTTTAGACGTTTATGTAATTTATATTACTTTGCAAATTTGCAAACAAGGTTATTTGTTGGTTGTTCATGGGATGAAGTCGGAAGAGTCCAATTTGATAGAAAATATAATCAAATTGAGATCTTCTTTACCGGCATTTTTTAAACGTAAAAGAACTGAAAAGAGCTCACTGCTTTTATGATCACAATAGGATTAGAATGTCAAAAAAATTAAAAACTACATATTATTTTCATTACCGGGTTGGTAGACCGCCGATTTCGTTGTTTGCTTGGACGACATTTTATGAAGTGACTTGACGCGAGAGTCATTGAGATGGAACTCTCGACTTGGGCTATCAGTATTTAGCCTTCCGCTATCATAGCATCATACATGGCCCATTGAATCTCGACTTGGTCGGTTGCTATATTCTTGTTTGTTTGTAACCCTTATCGTTAACGAAGAAAAACAATTAAGTAGTACTCAAATTAAATAAACTCAACTTTCATTATGTCGACCGAGGTAAAAATCGTGTTTTACACTTTTAAGATAATTTAAGCGTCTTGGCCAGTAAGTGACAGCTTTAAGTAATTTCATTCTGTCACCATACCTGCTTCTTAATATTTGGTAAAAGTCTCTTGTTTCTCCTTTCGCTGTTGTCTCCCAAGAGGTCGGTCTTTTGCAGTGTTTTGGATACGTTTGTGGAGAACAAGTTGTAGGGGATGTATTTCCGGATGTAACATTAAATATGGTACCTAAATCACTTAGATTAGTAGTTGTAAGTAACTTATCAGATGGTGTAGTAGAAATTATAGACTTTTCTTTTTCTGTGTTTTTGGTACCGGTGTACGACTCATTGGTATTTATTAAAGCTGTAGAAATAATTGTCGGAACTAACGTGCCTGTAATGGGAAATGTCTTTGTGGATGATATAAAATCAGTTGTATGTGTGTATGAACTACTAAATGTATTTGAGTTGGTGTAGTTACTGGATTGTGATGTCACATTATTATTTGTCGTTATTAAGGTTTCTTCATTGACTGTTGTAGCGGTTTCTGTAGTTTCGTACGTTGTTACATTCACACCTACAGTAGTGACTTGACTGACAAAACGAGTAGAGGCAACTGAATGTGTTGCCGGAAAATTGTGACAGGTACATTTACCTACATTGCTATAATTAATTTTACTGCTATTTAAATCCATAGGTAAATGTGTATGACGTAAAACTATTGGCTCAGACGAATTTGTAGATTTTCGAACTATTGGTGCAACGGTTGATAAAGTGTACGAATCTTTTTTTAACCTCCTGTTGGGAAGTTTCTTTTTATCTATCTGTTGACATTCTCCAAAAGGTATTTGAATGTAATCTGTAATCCAATCGGTTGTCATGTTAAAATAAAGTAATAAATCAGATAATTTTTTAAAATTTTGTTAGTAATAAAGTAACAAATTTTGTACGAAGTGAGATTCAGTATTTGCCATAAAAACAATAATTTTCAATACGTAAAATGTATGCAAGTCCCTTTAATGAGGTAAGTAATGGGACACTGTTATAGCAGGACTTATCAGGAATAATAAAATTGTTTACCTTTTTTATGGTCGCAGTTATATTCCATTAAATTGCACTGATCTCTAAAAAGTCTCTTCACTGAATCATTCCTTTCTTTTCCACAGACTGAAATGTTTGTATGATTGCAAGTATTTGCTAAAACACAAACTTCTAATGGCTGTTAAAAAGTTTAAAAAGTAT
Organism: Battus belus; assembly: GCA_018248135.1. NCBI lineage: Eukaryota > Metazoa > Arthropoda > Insecta > Lepidoptera > Papilionidae > Battus > Battus belus. Next base: position 4,419 of record DWIC01000511.1, read on the forward strand.
TTAAATCATTTGAATTTTTTAAAACATGGCAAGAAATAACATTAGCATTAAAAAAAAAGAAACTTAGTGTGTACCGGTTTAAAATGCTGCATGCTTAGTCTTGGAAAAATGATCAGAGGCGCAATTGTCATTAGAATATTACACATAGAACTTGATTTTAAAATGTTATACATTTTATCTACACAAATAATTTTTTATAGATATTTTTTTTAATTGAAGCAAGAAGTGAAAGCAAAAATTTGAAAACATGGTAAATGCATTTTATTCGATAACAAAGATTTACCAAACTACACAATAGTTTGTTTCCTATTTTTCACAATTGATTAATTTACTACATACTCTCTCCATGAACATTATGAATTAATGATTATTGCGTTGTTATGCGTGTTAAATAGAGTTGCGTTTTATGAGATGTATTTTTCTGTTGCTACTTGAATGGTTCAGCTTTAAAATATTATCTTGAAAAATAAGTGTTTACATATTGTCACTTTATATATAAGCAAGTATAGCGGAGGATGTCCACACAAAATGGTCGTCAGAGAGGTCGACAGAATACGCTGGACTGCATCCACCTTCCTGGCTGGACCACTTCCGACCGGTTCTATAGGGAATCTATGGGGGAGGCCTATGTCCAGTTGTGGTTACCGTACGGCTGTGATGACGGCTACGATGCTTAACATAAAACCGTCGAAAATTGTATTGCAAGAACAGAAAGTCAGTTACAACAAAAGAAATATTTTTGTCGTAAATAAAAACCTTGACATAATGTTTACGTAGTTTGTACAACATGCTGGTGTTATCGACGTCGTTTGAATTTGAAAATAATGCAACGCAATTCTACGTGACAGCAATACAAAGAAGTGAAAAAAACTTACTAAGTGTCCTTAGATTGCACTGGATAAAGCATATTTTATTAATGGATTCTTTTTCGTAATATAAAGTCAGGCGCTCTATAACTACTGTATTGCCTCATTCTTTGTCTCCTTTGTTGAGTAAATACAACAGGAGAAAAGAGTTTTATTTTTTTATTACAAAAGACATTGACTATAACTAAAATGTCTTCATCTATTGTAAGTTCTAGTTTACTTTGAGAAAATATTATATTACTTTTGTTAGTCCAAAATTGGTATTCGAGTTAAGTTTTAAATTGTATAAACTTTTTCAATCAAGCAATACCATCATTATTTTAGAATGCCTTCTCATAAGGGGACTTCTTACGCTTCGCCTGCCAGTCCGTGGTCACCTCTTCAGAACCTAGCGGCTGTAACTTCTGTGTCAGGTATCATATCATTCTGCCAATCCGTTAGTCTATAGTTACTTTCTATTTCGTACCGATCTACTTATTTTTAATTTGACTTCAACAATCATAATGTTAGTTATATTTACACCAGACTCCCTCTTGCAGTTTCCTTCATTGCTGTAGAACGTTGCACTGACTGACTTTACTAACTAGCTGTTTCTATCCGTAATTATTCTGATAATTGACATGAAAATTTTCATCGGTTTATTAAGTTTTGTATGTAGTTGTAGGTTGAACTGTTACTTGGTAATCTGATCAAATACTTACAACACTTGACAACACTGTCAATTATACGATACAAGTAGATGGAGGATGCAAGAGGTGTTCACGACGTTCAGACATGAGGTTCGCAAATGTCGTATCGTTATAATAAGCCGTACAGGTAATTTTAAAAAACAAATTAGTATAATCTACGTCATATTGGTCGATGTAACATTTTTGCTGGATGTAATGTTGCATACAAGCGTCTCATCCGACTCGCTTGTTTCCATATTTTCGTCTATGGCTGCCGAAGATGTATTTTCCAGTATCGATTGCCACTTTAGACTTTTATGATCATAACATCGAACCGCGTGTCTATACGCTCTTTACGTATTAATGCATGCTAAAACTTAGTTTGAAGAATATATATCTAACTTGAATCAATCACGAGAGATTATCACTTGACATTGTAACAAAAAGTAATTTTTTTTTCTCGTGCAATTTCGCTTCGTTACATGCTTTCACTGGCAAATTTTGTGCGATATTAAAATTACGTATTCAAAATTGTGTCGTGTACAATGGGTTACGTAAGATGTTGCAAACAACTCTTAACAAACCGAAAGTATTGTAAATTAGTTATTAAGTATAAACCTTCAATATCGTCGTGTTAATGAAAGTGTGTTACATAATCATCCACTGATTAAGTTGTTGTTTGATTAATTCCTATTAAATTTATGTGTATTGCATCAATGAGGCAGATTGTTTACATATCGTTTACATATGTTTACGCAGAATAGAGAGATGTTTCATCGAGAAGCAATAACTATATGAATCTTAGAAAATAAATTATATTGTGTTTTATACACAATATAATTTAGGAAAGTAAAGAAAAAGTGAAATGAAATCATTAAATTCATATAAAATACATCACTTGTTCATCTAAAATACAAAATTGAAAATTGTTCGGAAGATAATATACGCACATATGAGCAGTGATAGCCTAGTGGTAAAGGACTTAGACTTGAGATTGTAGGTCTCGGGTTTGATTCCCTGGATACATTCAAAATTCCTGGATAATTCAAACTTTGAGTATTCTTTGGATATGAGTTTCCAGAAGATGGGCAGCAGCGTCCTCTGCGTATTATGATTCCACATTGCGATCACCAACCCCCCTGCCAAGCGTGGCGTTTAAGGTATATCCCCCATTGAATCTTTGAGAGAGGCGAATAGTTTAGTGGGTTTGTATGGGCAGAAACGAAGATGAATATACACATGTATATAAGCTCACCATTGCTCAACGAGCCATAGGCCACATTCGGGATTTTTCTTCGAGATCTAATCAGAAATGAGGAGATCCTTAGACAAACAAAAGTAACTGATATAGCCCAGGCGATTGACAAGATGAGGGGGCAGTGTGCTATACGTAGTATGCAGAACAACTGGTTGTTCCAGCCTTAAAATTCTGAAGTGGAGGCCTCAGACCGGCTAGCACAGCTTCGGACGTCCACTCACATGTTACGACGTTGACGTATTGGAAATTTATAGGCGAAGCCTTTAATAATATACGCCTAAATATTTATGTAACCATCTAACTAGTACAAAAAAGTAGGCAGTATGTTATTGATGTATTTTTATTTGAGGAAATATTATTAACCTCTAAATCTTTCGCAGTTATACTCATTTGAAGGTTTTTCGGTAATTATTCATTTTAAAAAATAATTTTTATATTTTGGAATCAGTATTTGTAATTATTAAATGGTTGAAAATATTATTCTTAGTAACGATGTAATGTAATTTTAATGATAAACGGAATAGGAAAATTCCTAAAGAATTTCTTGATAACTAATGTGTCAGAGTTAAATGAATATAAATGTTTATTGATACTACATAATAAAATAAAGCTACATATACTACATAAGATAATACTTTCCAATAGAAACAGCGCTTCAAACCGGAATACTTGAGCACCAGACCTGCAAGAAACCTGCAATCATTAAATGTGTGTTTATGATTAGAAATTAGTATTATAAAATAAGTCGTTACGAAAATATATAACTGTCTATAACTTTCGTATAATATTAATGACTGGACTACTGGTAAGTTCTATGTTAAATAAGATGTTATGTATTTCTATTTCTAGTTTTTATTTTAGATCTTTAAAAAAGGAAAATAATTAAACACTATTGCTAATGAACTCTCACTTATACCTAAATAGCATTTTCAGTTTCCGCGGGTTTGAGGCGGCTAGAAGCTGAGGTCCTGCCTAGTCTAGTCTAGGCAGGATCTTTTTCAAGGTTCGAAGCTCGAATGTTCTCGGGGAATTCTCTGCTGGCATACATACTACTATTTTATCGGATTGGGAGGCCGCCGAGATCTTCGATCGCTACGGTACATCATGATGTAGTAATGTGTTTATTTTCTAATTATATGATTAAATATATGATAAGCAGAATATAATATTCTAACGTTAGATAAGTAAAATACTGGGACGTATTATCTTTATAAATAAAAAAAACGTATCAGAATTTATTACGCCCTGATCCGAGTGTCATGAGGTAAGTCAATCTAGCCAAGCTGATCAAAATTGGCCACCGAAGAGAACAGCGAGAGAACATAACCTTTAGATACATCGTCATTAATAAAAGCATAATTTAGTTAAGTTGTTGTTAAATAAGTTAGCTATTAATACCGCCGAATACTGCTCGAAGTATAATTGTGTTAGATTAGACAACGACGTTTTACTTTAAACTTTGTACTTTGGAACTCTGTATAAATGGAAGATCATGATGATCAGCACCATCATTTCAGCCGTAAGTTATCCAATTCTGGACATAGACCTCTCCCTGTTGGGAAGTCCCCAAAGGAGCAGTCTGAAGCAGTCTGCGTCCAGCGACTTCCGACGACGTTAACTATTTTAATAATATATATTGCAACGCACATACACCGAATAAATGTTTACCAATATATTTAAAATATACTATAATTTATTAAGAGATTGACACATAAACAATATTCTACTCATTATTATAAATAAAATAAAAAGTTAAGCAAAAATATTTGATTAACGAAAACAGTTCTAGAGTAAATGAAGGTAAAATATTTTGTAGCGTAATAAACAAGCCAAAAAGTGTTCATAATTTCGCAGGAACGTTGCTGAGGGAATTCTCCTAAACAAATATTACTTAGATTAACATTATTAAGTAGGGTGTTACATGTAGAGACAAAATTACGTTATTTAATTTGAATGCAGCACCCGCGTGACCTGGATTCGCTTGTCACGTGCCTCGTAAGCAATCGATGGTAATCCTCTTGAGGGCTTTATTACGGATTTTGAAGGCTCTGTTTAACGCTGCTAAGGAGGAGTATATATAATATTATAAAAACAATTTTGAATATCATATAAAGACAGCTTGGTTATGATATCATCAGTTAATTGGAAGTTTAAGTGTATTTAGAGATAATTAGGGATAATAATAATACAATTTTTGGGAAAAAATTGTATTCCCTAAGAAATTGGCTCATTTACATTAGGTAATAAAGTGCCTCATTTTATAAAATCATATTACACCAAAAAAAATTTCCACGTAATATTGATACATTACATCAGCAACTACACATTACCAGTAAATTCTTACGGGTTAAATCAAGGAATGGGGGATATTGTCAATTTACACGGCGAATATTTCTACAATAGTTTAAAACCAGGAATATTCGTAGTAGTAACTGTCAGTAACTGGTCGTAGTAAAGAAATGGCAATTATGCTGTATATCACATAATTTTTTTTACATTATCACCGCGGCTATGCATATGAAGCGTTCTCGGATTCGAGGATAGAGGGCGTGGATGACGTTTAATCTGTGTACAAAAAGCCATTCTTTTTGTACACAGCAACGTTCGAGCGCTCCTTCAGGAAAGAAATGTTGAAAACGGTCAAACTTAGTTCTTGTTTATTCACGGTGACTGGTAAATAAAATTAATTAATACACTTTAGTCACTATGAAATATTTAATAGTTAAGTATCAATATTTATCGCAAACATAATAAAAATCACTAAAAAAATTAATTGGTCTATTATTTATTCGACTTTCTTTTCTATATTCTATAATTATATAATGTTAGTGATTTTATCACAAAAGAAAATTGGAAATGATAGAACGATTAGTTGGTAAGTTCATTATAAAAGATTTAGGCGTAATATGAACGAGAATAATGCAACCATCGGTGTCTCGAGGCATATCCAACGCTCTTTAGATCGGCGGTCCGACTTCTGAGTTGCATTTAATTACGTGACGCCGACCTTGCCCTAGATTTTATCTGCTATGTACTTATTTCGAGTGATCACTTTCATTGTATTAAATTTCGTTTATAGTTTCACTACTCGTTTTTGTAACGCCATACGTATTTGTGATGCTTCTAGGTTTATTACATCATCGTAACTGATTTAGACCTTATATACATTATTTATATATGAATAAGTGAGGAAAACTCGCACAAAGTATTACGCACAATAACTCTAGAATTAACCGACGAATTTGATTTTTTTAAATACGTTTCTTTAAGGCACTGACGGTAAAATCGAAAACAAATGAACACACAAAATCATATAATGGAAATTGTCAAATAATAATCATTATTATTTTAACCTATAAGTCGTCCACTGCTGGAAATTCCGATATAATTCCAACAGGACTAATTGAAAGCGGCTTGCACTCAACCTCTTCTGATGACTTTAATAACTTGTGAAATATTTGACCTCAATGAAAAGCAAAAGGTTTTAAGATGGAATCTAGATAAAATATTATGTATCGAAAAGCGTTTTTAAGTTTCATTATTTTAAGAATAATGAAAGAAATTCATTACAGTGAGTATTTGTCATTTATTAAGAAATTAAATCAATAAATCAAGTGGTCACAACATTACACTCTGTCCGGACTGCTTGTTTAAAACAATTTTTAAAACAACAAATTAGATGTTAACACTCAGCATGTTAAATGTAACTACAATGTATTTATAGTTAGTAACATATTTGTAACAATTTTGTTGCCTGTATTTATCGGCTGTTCTTTATAAGTTTTGATATTTGTGAACAAAAATAACTGGTTTATTTGTGTATGAGCTTAAACCGGTAAACTTAGCGTAGGATGTAAAACCACAATGTGGACGGACAGACTGTAAAGATCGTCCGAAAGCGCTGAATGCAGGTGTAACCGATCTTATAGGAAATCTATAGAGAGGCCTATTATAGTGGTAAATCCCTATTGTAGTGCTGAAATGATGAATATGAAAAAACAGAGTTTTTTTATTAACGAAATTAATTATTAATCCCTTTGTTTTACAACTGAAAGCTATAAGACGCATTAAGAAAAATATTTATTCGCAAAACACCATAGTACAAACAAATTCACGCGAAACAGGCGATTGCAGGTAGTGTGTTTCATTCCGTGGATATCTTTTATAATCCCCACTTTGTGTATTAATTACAGGACTATCACGGCTCATAGACAAGTTTCCAAAAGTTTGGGCAGCAGCAGCCCTCAGCAGGTCCTCTGCGTACTGCCGACCGGCCTGCTAAGCGTGAT
>DWIC01000512.1:0-11489 GCA_018248135.1 Battus belus
GATTAAAGTAGTGTATGTATAGTAAATTTGCTGTAAATTAATGCACTGTACATCCTATCAAAAATCTAACCTAAATGATTTCTATAATAATACGTATAATAATGAGAAAAAGCGTTTCAAAAATTTGGATTTCCGTAGTATATATGAAATAATTTTCGTTTACTTTCCCAATAGACATTGTACAGACAAAAGATATTATCCAGTCGCATTACAATAGAAAAAATAAATCAATGTAACATATTTCAGAATGATCACTTGGGAGTAATTGGAAATGGATTTATACATTTCACCCCTTTAAAGATTTTTACACTAACCAATCATCCTGTGTATGTGCTACACTTAAGATGGTAAAGAAAGTTTTAATAGTTTGAGAATTGAGATAGTAAACAATAACTGTTTACTATCGGTCCGCGAAGATAGTACTGCCAGTAGTAATTAAGTTGTCGCATTCAAATAGCACATTTTATTTTCTTGTCACTTTATACAGGTGATAGAAAATATGTGTAAAATCTTAAAAGTTTTTTTGATAACGAAGGAGCTCTACATTCACCACTTTAAAGTTTTTACACCCGTACCTAGTCATTCTGTATAATAAATTTAAATAACTTTTTATTTATTTTCGCATTATTATCAGTTTTGGGTCATCAATAATGATCACACGTATACGTCATGTGAAGAATAGCTATAGAACCCAATTACATGTTTATGTTGCAATCACAAGGAATGAGTGCACGGGAAAATGGCAAAAAACAAACAAAGAATGAATCAAAATCAAAAATCGATGTTTTTGGAACAATTTTGTACAAATTATTATGTTTTAATAAAGCTTCGCCGAAGAGGTTACATATCCTATAAGAAATAATGATTTTAATATTGACGTCTTAAAATACATTCTTCAGTAATTATTATACAATAAAGCACTGATAAATCATATAGATGTCATACGGAGGCAATTAATTCTACGTAGTTGTCTTTAAATATAACTCCTGTCTCCAAAAACTATAATTAACTTGAGATATTTTGAATTCGAATTTTAAATATTTTTATTTTACGATTTTAGCGCGAAATTTTAAATGTCACGCAAAGATTGGTTAGGGGTTCGCTGAAATTTAATAGTTATGTACTGATGACCTACAATCGTAAGTTATAGTTGTTATTCGATTGTCTCATGCACATGATTATATGTTCTCATGGATCATTGCATATGTGCTATTAAATAATAAGTGTTGTAATTTATTTTATCGTTTAGATATTGAAATAACAAACAAGGAAATAAGTTCGCTACTGATACAAAATTTTTTATATAATTGAATAGAACTATTTTAATAAAGAACAATTATTGTGAATCAGAACTGTCAGTGAATTTCCCACTCGTTGACATTTCCGTTCGGATACTCGCAGTGTTTCAAATATCAAGCGAAGTTTGGCGCGCGTTCGGATAGTGGTAAATGCACGTGTACTGAGCTGGTACTGGCGGTGTTGTCGTGATAGGTGCTCTGGGACGTGGCCAATGCGGCGGCGGCGTGGTGACGATGTCGCCGCCGCGGGCGCTGCTGGCGGCTCTGCTGGTGTGCCAACTGCTGTCCTACGGTGGCCACCAAGGACTCACCAAGATATTCTACATGTAAGCATTACATAGCATTACGTAATAAACGTCACCGACGTAACTTGACGAACTACTCGTCTCAAGTGACAGTGGGCAGAGGCTTTTTACATATATTACTATTACTCTCCGGTTCACCTAATATAACAAAGTCGCGGGAAATCGTTGAATGCAAGCAGCGCAAGATCATTCGTCGTGGCGACTTTCGGGGCAGGCTGATGGTGATGACATATTTTGTCTATATTCATGGTTCCTTTAATCCTTAAGATTATTGTCCTACCTAGATCTCATCCTCGAACGGATGTCTGTAACCATTTGTGTTCGGTTAAGTTTACGTTTGTCCGTGATTAGTTCACCATTAAAGCCGGTTTACGATGCCTAATGGTGAAGCCCAAAGGATCGGAAAACATAAATGTCGAGCGAGAGGCATGTGATCGTAAAATCGATTACCGTTAGAAGCGAATGGTTAGAGAGTTGGAATAATAATATTTTATGTAAATCAACAACAATAGATGAAAACATTGCCACAGTTTCTCGCTCCGATATCTTAATTCTTGTAAACGAAGTAATCTGTTTGTTTGGAAATAACATGATCCCATGTTGTTATGTATATTTAAATAGTTCAGATAACGAGGTCGTGTATCGTTAGTAATAATTACAATACAAGTACGTCCCTGTCATTATTTAATTAAAAAAATCCGAATAATTATAGATAAACCTATTTCTTTTAATCGGTACACTATATGAACTATTACATTCTGGGTAATGTGAGAGGAAGGAAGGTCTTGGGCGTTGTAAAATTAACACAAATTTAACATATTTATCATTCTACACATATTATTACTGGACTAATTATACCAAAAATTCATATCAGTTTTCTAAATCATTTAAAGCACCTTATGGACCTCAAACGCCATTGCAGTGCATTTAACATCATCAAAAAACAAGATTCGCATCTGATTTTTTGAGTCGCGGGGACAGTTTGCATAGATTAGGGATATCTTACATGTATCTATATAATTTAACTATCTAAATTCCGTAAAATTAACGTATTTTTTAAAGGTACGAAAACGCCTCCATACACTATTGTAGTTTTCTCAGCGCTTAGGGTTGAGTTGGAGCTCCCAATCCGTTATCATAGAGACTCGAACAGAATAACCTCGAGGACCTAAACACAGGCATACAGCAAACCGATTCTAATCCACCGTTACCTTATGGTGGTCAGAACACGTAGCTGAGGAGTTCTGATGGTCTTTCTATAATTGACAATTATAAACCTTAACCGAGATAAGTGAACGTACCTACACATATCCGTGTATGGAACTCGAAAGGATATTCGTATAAAATTGTGATTCGAATTGAGACTTTATACATAGTGATTGGAAATAGGTATAAAAGCTGTAAAAGCTTTTTGAATACAAATAAACTATGTATTCACCCCTTTAAATCTTTTGTAGCTATAAGCAAACATTCTAAAAAATTGTTATTTTCGTAATATGATTCTCTATTCAACCGACAGACGCTCACTGCAAGGGACAGGCCTCTCCCAAAGATATCAATGGGGAGATGCACCATAATTAACACGGCCGGCGGGCGGATTGGCGATCGCACTGTACGCTGAGGACGGTGCTGCTTAAGAACTTGTCCTATCTAACACGATAATTACATAATACAATATTGATTACCAGGAATCGAACGTGTGCGACCTATGGTCGTAAGTGGCAGTATTCTACGGTTACGTGATTATGTAAAAGTAATCTGATTATCTGTTTAAAAGAACTCGAATTTTTTGAGTAAACAACTGGACGAATTTTACACGACGTTATATTTTTTTGGGTAATATGTTCCGAGATTTACATCTCCGCCGCCGTTTTGTAAACAACGGTTATATCTCGCTAATTCTTTTTGGCCTGTCAGTAATCGAAGCTGAAACCTTCGACATTATACCATAGCATTTAATCACTAGACCCAATGCGCAGCGAATTCCTAATAACAATAAGACTTGATATAATTTTATCGCTTAATAAGTTTCGTATTACATTCTCGGTACGCCAGTGTTGAAACCAGAGATTATTGTAGTCGGAACAACCGCTCGGTCCTTAACGAGCTGTTAAGTTGTGAAACTGTCGTGGTAGCGCCAGCCCGATACACGTAGGACTGGCTTTACCGCGTTAATAATGTTTTATTACTTTTGATATCTAATAGTGCTCTGGGAGGTCTGGAATGCGGTACGGTTTCCGAACTACAACGTCGCGTACCATTACGATGTAGACCTGCCTATTAGAAATACCGCCACGCCCTGGTTAGATACCTTTGTAAGAGTTACCATCATCAGTATAAGGAAATATTAAAAGATCCACTGTTCTTACTCATTGGTTTTGTTACTTCACTAATTTTTGTTCATTTGCTTCCAATTAATGTGATACGCTTTATATAAAGATCGACAGTAACAGTGATAATAAATAACGTAATGATAAAACGAAAAACGCGTTTTCTGAATTCTACGGATCAAAATTAATTATTGTTTACTCTCTACCCCTGCAGACTTTTTACTGCAAAAAATAATTTTTATAGTGATCGTCTTATATAGGATGATTGGAAATAGGTGTAAACGCTATAAAGCTTTTTGCTGCTAGATTAGCTAAGGTTTTTTTTAAAATAATGAATCAACCTGCATTAATTAAAATGAATCCCCAAATACATGTTTTGCTAAACTCGAGAATGGCTCGACCAAGAGTCTCGTTTTGTTTACGTTTTCGTTAAGACACAGGAAAAAAATTACATGGAGTACTTACAATGCGACGGTTTTTTTTTTGTCCCGTATTGCCATTAGTGTCCACTCTCATTATTCCTAAACTAAATAAAAAAAAAGAAATATGTCCAGATCGTGCCGCAAGGTAATTAATGCGGGTATTTTTAAAACAGCACAAAGTCAATACACCCATTTGTTTATCTGGTATATCTATATGTAAGGAAAAGTTATTTTTGGGCGAGTGTTTATATTCATAATCCTTTCATCGTGTGTGTATGTCGAGAGCCACAACCAGTTTAAATAAAAATTAAATGATAAAATTATTTACTGGAATAATTAATGCTGGTGATATTTCGTAAACGGAAATGGAGAAGTTTATGGAAAATTATTAGTCTAAATAAAGAATAATTGTTAACGCTATATTTGTTAATATTACCTGAAATGTCATCCTGCGGCTGTTGAAGGATCGTTGAAGGATCTGTCGCTCTCGATAAATGTTCCGGTTTTATTCATAGTTCCCATTTCATTTTCGAGTTATTATGTTTAAAAAATATAGATATTATCGTTCCTTTCGTATGGGATCCAAAATTACTTTGAAATTACTGACAACAAATAATATAAGACTAAGTGGAGCTTTGTAAGAACGCATATTTATATTTTTGTGTTGTCTAAAAATATAAATTCTGAAACAAAAAAGTAACGCCTTTTGTAGATCTTTTAAATGCCTTTTTAAAAAAGGCTCTTGAAAAATCTCTAATTTTAAATAATGGCTCGGACTATCACAGAGCTTGGCGATTTCTGTACTATTGTATTGAGTAAATATTCAACTTGAATTATTCACTTCTATGGTAGTATTGGCAACGGACTCTTCAAAGGCATTCTGTATAAAGCACTGGTAACCTTTTTTTCATAGAAACCTTGGTAAAGAAAATATTATGTAATAAACTTTTAGGTTTTGTATTTTTGTAAATTGATGTAAACGACTATGAATATATTCAATGCTTATATTTTATTTATTTTACCATTTGTCACCTATTTAAAGGCGTTGTAATTCTTAGAAGTGGTGGTTTAATTTAAAAAAAATCTGATAATGTACGCGGTCACTTACATCATAGGGCTCAGTCACTCAGAGAGCAATTAAGAGTGTTCTGCTTGGATTTTCGCTGCAAGATGAACAGAAATGGGGAGAACCGTAAAAAACGAAGAGTTGCTAGCCTGAAGTGGTAGTTTGTGGGGCATAAAGCTCGCACAACCGATGGCCGTTTGGGCCGAAAGGTTCTCAGGTGCAACCACGAGCCGAGCAGCGCAAGATCAGTCACCGTGGTGATCTTTGTTGATAGAAGGAGATACCAATATCTGATAGGACAACCAAGGTTGGTGGGCTGCACGGTGAATAATTTGCCCAGAGCGACTTATTCGAATTGTAAACTATGGACAGTTATTGTAGATATTATTTACGTACGCACGACGTAATGACAACGCACTTCTTCCCAGACGAGTAGTTTTATACCAATTCCGCACTCATTGTCTCAATTGCCAACGACTGACTTACATTGAAATATATAGTGGACAGTAATGGGCGTCGAGTATGTGTTCGTTATCAATTGTCAATGTATATCTAACTATAATGAAGTTGTGATGTTTGCTTACTGTACAAATATGTGTCCTTTGATATATTCTTGGTACTCGAGTCGTCGTAAACATAGAAATATATAAGTGTTTATTTCACGGATTCAAATAAATATTGTTGAATTAAAAGTAAGTCTCTGAAGAAAAGTTACTAACGTACCCCGACGGATTGGCAATTTGGAGGGGTACTGGTCAGGCAACATAGCGCGCAGACCAGATGGTTGTTGCGGCGTTAACGTTCTGGATCGGAGACTACAGACCGGCAAGCGCAAAGACTTTCGTCTATAAAATGGACAGGATCTAGTTAACTACCTTAACTCGATCCACGTTACATCCTACAGGTATTATTGGAAATAGGGGAGTCATATCCAGTAGCGACTTCGGTGAACACTATGATGCAACTATTATAATAACAGTAGGTATTTTATAGCTTTTATAAACAGACACAAAAAAGTGGCCTTGGCGGATGTTTCATATCGACTTTTAAGCCAATAAATACCCTATTATTTACCTAAGTTTGACAACGCCACAAAGTATTATACCAATGACCTGAAAGTAATGTTGTTTCATCGCAATTTATTTTATAGAGAAATAAATTTATTTTTACCGCACCGGCATGAAAATATGTATACTAGATGACAAAAGGTCGTTGATAACGAAGGTGAATATATTGTTGATTGGAAATAAAAAAGTCGTGTGAATTTAACTAAAGAAATCGACATTATTTACCGGTTCCCCGTATATATAAAAGCTAATGAAACATAAATTCCCGTGCCGCGCAAATTGTGTTATAAAATAACGCGCAGTACCGCATTGTTTCGAATGAATTGGTCATCGCGAAACAGTTTCTTATATATATAAAAAAATATTACAAATATTTGAATTAGAATGAAGTGTTGTAAATCTTACTTGAAAGATTAAAAAACAAAATATTGTAAGCAACATAATCAAGATCGATTATTACTGGTGCGTCTAAAGTAGTGATGACGCCATGAAACGTAATCCTCACGTGTTATAACGCGTTGTTTGAATGCTTCACGCAGCGTGCTCTTTAAAATATAATTCAAATACATCAAAGTCATATTCCAATTTCTCGAACACAATTTCATTAAAATATTTCAATTGTTTAGATTGAATGTATTCGTAGCATTGAGTCCCAACATATCCACTGGAACCCCAAATACAGATTTAGATAGTTCATCAGGAAACGTGAACGACCGAATCCAAAAAATTTTGGGATGTGAACGGGAAGTCTAGAGTATGGAGGAATTAGGAACAACTGTTCAGACTCGTAATATATAAAGTAAAATTTACAATCGTGACGGACTCACCTACATTTGTAAAGTGCAAAAGCACTAAAAGAATTTTAATTATAGATACCTAATTACTGTCATTGTTGTTACAGGTTACCTGACACGGGCCAGCCTCCAATACTCATCTCTTTAGGGGATAACGCAAAATTGGATTTAAAGACCGCAGACGAGCTATTGTTTGTCAATGACTCCGAAGAACATAACGATACGAAAAGGTTCATCATCGGAGAGGCCGACCACGCAGAGGCAGAAAAACAAAAATCAGATGAGTCGGCTGCTGACAAGGAGTCAAACGAACCACTACTCATTGTAAAAGCAAAACCAATGCACGAAATAAGACAAACAGAAGAAGCCTTCCGGAGCACCACACCTTTACCAGAAACCGAAAAAGAATCTCAACCAGAGGACAAAAGAGAAGATAACATTCCAGTGAAGCCGGAGACGCCGCAGGAAGACATCCCTTCGTTCTCAGAGTGGGCCCAAAAGCAATTGGCAGAAGCTGAGAAAAAAGACACAGTTCTTAACCACTCGAGTCAACCTAGTCATAGCAATACAAATTTTAGTAATAAAAGCACAAAGCTTCGCTCAAAAAATTACGCTTCGCTTGCTTGCGGAGCCAAGGTCGTGGCTGTCAACCCCGAGGCAGGCTCTGCCAGCTCTATACTGTCTCCGAACAGGGATGAATATATGCTCAACAGATGCAACAGCCGCATCTGGTTTGTGGTCGAGCTGTGCGAAGCGGTCCAGGCGCAGAAAATAGAGATCGCCAACTTCGAATTGTTCTCTTCCACACCCAAAGACATCGCCGTGTACTTCAGCGACCGCTTTCCAACCCGTGAGTGGGCCAGCGTCGGCCAGTTTACCGCCCAAGATATGAGGGATGTACAAAGTTTCGATCTCTACCCACATTTGTTTGGGAAATTTATCAAAGTCGAGATGCTGTCGCATCACGGCTCCGAACATTACTGCCCCATCTCCCTTTTCAAAGTATACGGAACGTCGGAGTTCGAGGTGCTGGAGAAGGAGAGCTCACAGCACGCCGCTCACATTGATGAAGACGAAGATGACGAGATAATCGATGTTCCTGACATACCGGCGGCAGAAACGGAGCCGTCGAAAAACCTCTTCGGATCTGCGAGAGACGCAGTCATGTCTATCATGAAGAAAGCAGCTCAGGCGTTAGTGAAGACAGAAGTTCCTAAAAATGTATCTAACGAGAGCAACGACACGTCAGTCGACGAAACGTTCCAAAAGTGTTGCTCGCCCAGCCATATTATTGTATGTGATAATTGTAGTGAATCGTTATATAACGAAGTGTACGAGCTGCTCAGCTGTAGCTCCGACAAACTAACAAACTTAGTGCGTCAAGTGTTTCTGAGGGAAACGTTGAAGTGCACCGGAATATGTCAACCTTTTGGTTTAGATTTTAAAAGTACAAAGACAATCGAATTTAGTGAGGAGCGCGTCGCGTACATGAACGCTCTGTTTCCACAGAAATATTTGGCCGCGTTGTGCAACATGCTCGCGATAAAGGAGAAGAAGGTGGTACTGAACACGAGCTTTGAGACGGAACAAAACGTCACCAAAAATATTACATTAGACGAATCGTCTCAAAAATTGAACACCGAAAATAATTCGGACCTGGACATTAAACTGGTTCCAATCAAAAACGGTGACAGCGTGGACGAGAAAATAAATGAAACAGAGTTAAAAGAACCACCAGCACTATCAGAACAAATAAATGATAATAGTGTTACCGTAGAATTACTGAAAGACGAAAAAGAAGAAATCGACGCTAAAAAAGATGAACCGCAATCTGTAGTGGAAGAAATAACACCAGAGCCGCAAGAAGATCCAGCACCGGAAACTGACAAAGTTCTGGATTCAGAACTCGAGAACGAGGTTAAAGAAGTTAAGACGGACGTCAAGAATGGGAGAACGGAAATTTTAAATGATAAATCAAAGGAAGGTGTGCTCGCTGATGAGCTGAACGATCAAATGATAATGATAGAGAGTGACAGCTTTATTTCGGACCTGGACCAGATGGCCGTGGACCCCGCGCCGGTGGGATCGCAACCCACTCACAACCAAAATCAGGCGCAAGCAACACTGCAGAAGGAGTCTGTTTTCCTGAGACTGTCTAACAGAGTAAAGGTTTGTATGAATATTTTTCTATCTTATATTTGTGACACTATGTCACACTTCATTTGTAATTTGAATATTGCGACGTAGGTAGAGCTTGCAATGGAAATAATGATATTTTAGAATTGAATTTATTGAATTTCTAATCAAGAATAAATCGATTTAATGTCAACTGTGCCCAAAAGAAATTTAAACTTATACTATTTGCTCGTTTTTGAACAACTAACTCGTTGATTTTATGATATACTGTGTGCTTGTTATAAAAAGAGATCTTTTCTCATTTTCAGACTTTAGAACGAAACATGTCCTTGTCTGGTCAATATTTAGAAGAATTAAGCAGGAGGTACAAGAAGCAAGTTGAGGAAATGCAGAAGTCATTCGAGAAAACCATGGTCCAGTTGTCCGAGGAGCGTCGGAAGAGCAACGAAAGAGAACAAAAGTACCTGGAACAATTGACGAATCTCCAGAAGCAGCTCACTCAGATGGCATCCGCCTTGAATATCTTGATGCAGGAGAGGAACAGCTGGTTTGGCAACATGACAGTCTTAAAATTCATACTCTTCCAAAGCATAATACTGACAGTAGCGTTTTATTATGTATCTAAAAGAAGAAAGACCGAGCAAATCGTCATGGTTCCTGTGACGAAGAAGATTAAGAAGAAGCAGGACAGGTTTAGAAGGAAATCGGTCGAAGGCGTCAGTGGTCACGCAACACCTTCCACCAAGAAACGCAGACCGAGCGAAGAAGCATTCCAAATAGAGAGGCAATCGACCGAGGAAATGGAGAGGGAACTGGACACCGGCGAGTGGCAAGTGGCGAGAAAGAACAGAAGGAGAAAGACTTCGGTGATACATCGAAGCCTCGAGTACGATGCCAGCGTGAACTGCGTGCGACAAGACAGCATCAGAAAGCTCCAAGAGAATCCGATACCGTTGGACGAGGGCGAATACTTCGCGCCGGTCCCCGAACCGAGAGAGTTCCCCGAAGAAGTTCCAGTTAAGAAGGAGTCGCCGAAAACAAACGGGTCGTTCTTAAATAATTTGAAATCGAAGACAATGAAGACGAGACGCCTGTCGTCGCCCGCGTTCTTGAGGACTTTGAGCAGACAGAGTGCGCGGAGCACCCCAAGTCCTGTTCTGAGAACTTTAGAGCCCATGTTCAACGGGAAAGTAGGCAAGAAGGCCGCCTCAGTGTCTCCTACCGGCAGCCTCTGGTCGGAGTCGACCGAGCTCTCTCAGAACGGGCAGCCGGAGAACGAGACTGGTGGCAAAAAGAAGAAAAGCCTGAAGAATATCTTGAAGAAAGTGTTTTAAGGAGTACATTTTTGTAATTCCCCCGGGCGCTACCGCAGCGCCGGGCTTTTGTAAATTATTTCTTTGCTCGTATCTATTGATGATATTAAATTATTGTATGGATTATCTCTTTTTGTTAGACATTATTAGGTGCCAATTGTGATAATTAGGGAGCCTAATTGTTAGCGTTTTGCGATATGTTTTATGTGATTGATTTGTTTGTGCGGTATATTACTGTTCTGCGCCCTCCCCACGACCTCCCGGCCGGAGGGAGATGGTACAGAGTGGCATTAAATGCGTAATATATACTTTTCGTAGTTTTATTTGCCCTTTATCAGATTATAATATTTTTATTTCCAAAAAGCTTTGGATCGAATTTTTTTGCTAAATTGTGTAGCTGTGGTACCATCAAATCCTTTAAAGGAAGCTATCAACAAGTCTGTATTGAAAAATCCTTAAAATTTTAGTTCAGTTTTTTTTTCATTAATTTAATGATAAGAGCAAAATAATCAGCTTCGCATTCATAACATTTGTAAACATTTTATTACCTTAATTTATGGAGAGTAAAAACCCCATTCAAATCCTTCGAGAGGGCATCGATCACTGATTTTTATGATATAGAACATCTATTCTATTAGCTCTTCGAAAACTTATATTAATTATGAATTGAATGAGAAAAACAAGATAATATAAAAACAAATTATATTCTACAGCCATTGATTACAGTTCTATCATAACAGATAGTAATAAAATAACAT
>DWIC01000513.1:0-11488 GCA_018248135.1 Battus belus
TACCCGTGTCGATGTATATATGTATAGTTTAATGTCTGTTTATGTAATGTGTGTATAATCTTAGCCGCCCTCGTGTTACCGCGGGCGAGGACGGTAATCTGGGTAATGTATAGTTTATCCTCTCTTCCCCTCTAATATCACCATTAGGCCATGAATAAGCCTCCCGTAAATATCGCCTCGATGACCGGTCCTGCACTGCCCGTATCCAGTGACTTTCCGCTACCTTAACTATGTCTTCGGCCCCCTTGTGAAAGACCTACCCATGTTGCGTCTACTCGTGGTTGCTACTCAAGATCCTTTCAACCGTCCGTTGTATGAGCGATGTGCCCCAACCACTGCCCATTCAAGCGTTCATTTATTAGAGCTATGTGATGATCTTAGTTTTTCTGCCAATCTCCTCTTTTCTTATTCAATCTCGCGAAATAGAAGGTAAGTGACGTGCATGCTCTCCAATGAGATGGACAGAAATCATCAAAACTGTCACAGGTCACCGAACAATATGGCGACGCATAGCGAGAGCAGTGGGGCCAACTGAACCGACCGGTGCGTAGCCACGACCACTACAATTAGAAAGAAAAATATTTCCCCATACTGATTCAAATTAATTTATGTCATAAGTTGTGCTTTGTCGAAATCAAGTCACAACTATTCAGTGTTATGTATATTTTAAAAGAGACGTTTATTGCAAGCTATAACACGAAAGGTTTTCTTCGTATGACACTTTGCTATCCGTCCTCCGATTGAACTGTACGACAGGGCCTTGTTCATTTACTTCTTCAAACGTATATACTGACTATTCCGGCAAGGCACAGAAGCCCTGTGAAATTTCTTCTTTACACGCTCATTTCAAAAATTATTGTTAGATAGTGCTATCGCATTTTTGGTATACGCTTCGTCTATTTTAAATCAATATCTACAAACTTTTCCTAATGACGTACCCCTCTATAAGTGCTTGGTGTGTTAATTATAGTGCTACTGCTACCGCTGTACCGCGCCTTAGGAATGCGAGCCGTGGGCGAGGAATAAAGATCATTAGCATCATCGCCCCGAGCAGTGACGTTGGACTGTCGGAATGTAGCGACCGATACTCCCCCATCTCGCTACGCGCATACCTAAGACGCAATGTAGCTTTCAGTGGCACTATTACTGTCGCTATAATAACTTTTTAAATTAATTCTTTTTATTTTTCGCGATCGTGCGGTAATGCAAAGGAAAAATTGCAGAATTCTATTCTTTGTATTTTTTTATTATTGCTTTAAATTAAGCTGTAAATATCAATCGGTTTTTATGTAAAATAAATGCTCCGAAGTAACATTACTTTCCGGTGCCCCTAATAATAGGCATAAAATAATCTTAAGAAATGCCTCATAATGCAAGTTGTGTCCTTTTTTTTGATATCGGTAGGGAAATCTAACGGCAAGACCGTTTTCAGATTCCCTGCCTCTGGGGGGAGGACTAGGATATGTGGGTTTCTTATTCCCACTAAAACCCCACCGGTGATCACCATCTGCGCGATGTGGGGGGACCGCGGGAAGAATGTAGAAATGACCTCACGGCGTTTTGCGGTAACCGACCACTTGTCAAGTGCTAACGTTTCTCCAAAGTCAATGTATGATTCTTTTGTATTATTCATTTTCGTTATATTTAGCAATGAAAACGTTACACGATGACAATATATTTCCTGTTTATATGGCTAATTTTACTAAATTCATAGTTATTATTTCTGAGATTGTGGTTTTATGATCTTGTTTGACATATTTCAGTCTTCAAAATTATTTCATATACATATATAAGAATTCGTGTAACAATTTTACTTTGATAAAATTATTACGCCCACAAAAAACATTGGATCCCTAATATGGCGTATAAAACATTAGTAGAGGCCAAGTTAGTCTTTAAAATATTAATGGTTTATAATATTTAGATAAATTTTATTTTGACCTTCATTAGTTATTGTAGATCACAGAAGGTCACATAAATAATGTAAAATATGCCAAATCATGATATTTCAATTTTCCTTTAATACTGTCTGACAAATATTAGATCATTGTGAAATGTTGAATTGCCGTGTTCTCGACAGAAATAGGAAAAAATCTTTAATTTCACCAAGTGCACTGACGACACAGACAAGGTAACCAGAAATCGCTGAGAGTGGACAACGCAAAGGAGATGTTTTACGGCAATTATAATAATGATAAGATTTTTGTATTTAAAACGCCAGGTAGGCAAGTATTAACCATTTACCTGTATGTATAGACGGGAGAAGCTTATAGATGTGGCGTGTAGGGTAAATGCTTAGAATAAAATAAAATGAAAAGACAATCTTGCGACATCTCTGAATATAGAAGACTTTGCATAACACCAAATCATAGAGTTCGTCTGATACATTGAGAGCTTACGGTTAATAGTAGGAAATGCATAGATGATATGGAAGGAATCGATTATTTTCTAAGGTCATATTCCATCATGACCACATAAAAGTAGTTTAAGGTCCAGTAAGACTTGGGAAGACTTATAAAGTAGCAATATTTTTAATATATACCACGAACCGGTAGCCGCGGCGTAAGTACATCCCTCCACTAGGTGGACTAGTGGACTGGTGGACCGGCAAAGTTAAGATCACAGGAAGTCCCAGAGTTCAGCCAGTGCACACCCGGTCATCACACAAAACTGCGATCTCAATCCTCAGCGTTGAAGAACCACCTTAAAAAGTGGAAGAAATTAATTTATTAATTAATTTTAATTTAAAAGTCGATGCTGAACGAAAGTCATAAATTTTTAAGAAAAAAAACTATCTATGCTAATAACATCTCTATCGTAATTTAGTTCCGCTGAATTTGCATGTGTTATTTGTTATGCACCTCACTAGTATTTCGAGGATAAAAAATGCACGGAGCGGTTCACGGCGGGCATACATTATCATATGATTAGAGTAACAGCATACTATTTTTATATCAATAGTGATCCATTTCCTTGTTTTATTCACATTTACAAGTATGTGAAACTTACGCATCGTAATAAACTTACTCGTATAATCAAGAGACGTGATCTTTTTGTATAAAAAATTCAGCATTAACTTTTCGAGTCAAAGTTAGATTTAAATCTTTTTGGACACAAAAATTAATTTTTAACATTTTATACTTTCTAAAATTCGGACTTGAAAAAATAAGTTTGTATAACATCGAATGATTATAATGATTGTAATAATTCTATATTGAAAAGACAACACGTCTCATTGGAAAAACAATTTCGCGGAGATGGTAAATCAGCTAAACAAAAATTTCTTCAAATATGTCCGTGTACTACTGATTTTCTTAAATAGAAGTGTAGTTTGGCATAGAATAGTAGACATACAAAAAAAAATAATCGTCAAATAATGGCTTTTTATTTCGAAAAATTTTAGCTTTATTGTCCTCTAAACTTGTCTAAACCGAGGCATCAGTGAAGTAAATTTCTAGTCCTAGTCTTACATTACATACTCACGTAAATTTAAGAGATCAACATGATTATTATAGCCAGTTCTTCGAGATTAACACGTACAAAGTTAGCGTAATAAAATGATTTCTATCTTCAGTTTACATTACTGTTCCTATTTAATTCTGATTGATTGATTCATTGTTGAAGGATCGTTAAGAAATTAACTTATACGCTGATTACAATTTTTTTTTATTTTGGATGAAATGTTCTGCGTGTTTAAGTTCCGTTTTGGGGGAGAACAAAGATAAAGCTACGTACTAAAACACTCTCCGATTACGGTAACTTAATTTGGTAACTTTTATTATTAAGCGCATTCCCCAGCGCTGTGCTATTTTGGTCTATCCGTCCTAGGGTACGCATTGTTCGTGGTATCCCACGACACCCTCGCTGTTATCAGGTTGGTCCATTATTCACCGCAGGGCCGATGAACCTAGTGGGAATTTAAGACCCCCACCCTAGTTAACCGCGACACCAAATGCACTGTTTCTAGTAGGAGAAAGCCGTTTTCTAGATCTATGTCAAAATCAATTGGGTCTGTCCTAACTGAACTTTTATTTATTTCTTTTATGCTGTACTGTAATTGCCTCAAATCATATAATTTATTTGAACAATGAAGACTACAACAATTTAATTATAGTAATGTTTTGGCACGAGTTTTTATTTTCTAGACGTGATTAATGATTACTTTAACATCCAACTCAAATGCCTTATTTCTCTAAAAGTACCCGGTTAACTCAGACAAAAACGGAACAAGCACTTCAGCTGAATTATGGAACAAAAAAATCATTTGAGAGCTTAATTAGAACAAAAGTAAGACAATTAACAACGAGATGAATGGAGTAGCGAGAATAATTAAAAGGTAAGAGCTTTAAGCTTTCACAGCTGGGGCCCGCGGCTCAATCTAGGTTTTGTGTCGTTAATGTTTGAAAGCTACACTGAGCCTGTCTCTCATCTTCGCTTAGTGCTTTCTAAAACGAAAGCTTTCACACAATGTAGGACCAAATGACAGTAAATCTAAATATCCTTAATAAAATATGTAGTGTTACATCAAGAAATAGTTATAGCCACCCCAATTATAATCACTTGTGTGTTGTATTTAATTTCGTAGGCGATACATTCTCTCTCGATTTTGTATTACAAGGTTTTATAAGATCTGTTCTTGTGTAAATTAAGCAAGATTTAGTTTTTTCGATGTATCTATCGACAGGTCTGTAGGGTTATGGGCAAAATACTTCTTCAATAGATGTGATGTTAACTTTTTTTAAATTTCCATAGCATTAGCTAAGGCTGCGGGAGATAGTTACGTAAAATTTTATGTATTTATATATCTAACATGCTGGCAGCGTGACGCTGGTCATCGTCACGATCTTCGGAGAGTACTAGCCTTGCATTGAGCGTCTATTGCCTGATATGATGATGAAAATGATGATGAAACATCTACATAACGAATAGACGAAAAAGGTATGAAAATTTACATTTGATCAGTTATTACAAAAAGTTAAGTCTAACTTAGGTACGAATAAAAATTCTTCATTTATGTTGATTTAATTCAGATGATTGTTTTGACACACAACAGAGTAACAAATTAACAAAATTGCTTTATGAAAAAAATACTGAAAGCAATAATCAATTAGTGTATCATAAAGGTTTTCAGAAGACTTTGAATGCAGGACATTTTCAACCGGTCCTTTTGGAAATTTATAGGACAGGTCTATGTCCAGCATTGACCATAAAGGATTTTATAATACAATGACAATTTTACACGTCAATATAAATCAAAATATTTTAAAATTTTGTTTAAATTTAAGAGCACCCATCGGTTTTGGAAACCACTTTTATTCAGATCATAAATAAAAACATGAAATTACTACGAGGTAAATTTATAAATATTCTAAAATTATTAAGACAACGTTTTTTTAAATTCCATTACATCGTGTACGATACAGTATGACGACGTTTTTAACCACAATGCACAAGTGTTGTAAGTTACACATTTTATAACCTGCTAGGGAAGTTGTACAAAATAAAAGAAGACCAACTCTGTTCTATGCTTATTAGTACCGGTTGTGGTAGCCGTGGTCATGGAACGCTCTTATCTATTAATACAAGTGAATGCTGATATTGAATTTCCTACAATTACATACAGCCTCTGGTGAATGCGTCGCAATTTGCAGTTCTTATGCGGTTCTTAGAAATGCACACGACAAGTATTATGATATTAGAATACACCAGCATCTATCCGTAAAAAAATCGCAATTAAATCAGGTTAATGTATCTATTTATACATATATACTTAATACAATATCGAATTTGGAATGCGGAAATCAGTAGACTAAAATAGTAAATTGCTCATAGGATTGACAAATTGTAATTGCAGTGGGCAGGCCACATGGTACGGAATTGATAGCCTCTGGGGTCTCAAGGTTCTGGAGCCACGGAATGGCAAACGCAACTTAAGAGGTCCACATGGTTGGCAGAACACTTTGTTAAAGTTTTCAGAAGACACTGGATGTAGGCCGATTCTAACCAGTCCTGCTGGATGTCTTTGATGGACATAACACACCTGAAATGATTAAAGCTAGACCACTCTCTTATCTTGTAATGCTGTAATTTGTAACAAGATTTTCACGTGAATTCTCTTTTCGAAATTCTAAATTAAAATAAAAAATAACTACGTCTTTAATATTTATCTTGTTTTATGTATATTAAAAACAGCATTACAGATACTAATTTACAAATTGAATGCTTTTCTTAACGGACTGTATTCATTAGACAATCGCCTGGATAATATGGCCGGATAAATAATGTTACAATTCAAGAGTTCAGGGGTATTAAGTTACACAATTAATTACATCAGTCTTTATTCAGAGACGTTCCTTAGTGATAAGTTCAAATTTGTCGATGACTCAAAACACGTATGTTAATATATGTTATTAATTAAGGTAAAATAGTGTTACATCTTAAATATCGTAATTTTACGTAAAAGGTATATAAGCTGATCCGTAAAGATGGCATATTTCACCTTTTGCTTAGTTGACGAAATTTTGTTGACGTAATTATTAATTCGGCAACAAAAAAATGACAACCATATAGCAGATGTTTTTAATTATCATGGCTGTTTATTTTTCATTATTCTGTTGAAAAGCTCTTTTAGTCATGATCAATGCTGTTTACTCTTTGTCTTAGGCTTCTCTAGATAAACAGCGCTAAAGGCGCTTGGCATTAACCTCTTTACGATAATTAAACTTTGGGGTTAGGAATCAGATCAAGTCGATACATTATTTTCACTGGAATTGGAATCCAGTCAGTGTCCATCAAGGTCTTATGTGGCTTTGGCAGATGCTCTATGGCGTCTATTTGTACTAATTGCGATTGTTTGTATGTATAACATATAAACTTTTTTATTGATTTGTTGCACTATGCTACTGTGCACATACGTACATATACGTACAAGCGACATGTACGATACATTGTACGCATATACATGTGTAACTATAAAATTACACATGTATATGCGTACAATGTATAAACCACACCACAGAAATTTCGTTTCAGTAAATTAAAGCACTGTCTAATTACCTCTTTAAATACAATTACGTTTGAGGCATTTCGTAGAGGTTGATATATTTAAAATATTACTGAAAAATTTAAATACATCATTACAATGAATAAATTACTTTATTTTTAAGATGATACATATAGAACATAAATAGAGATTTAAAGATAATAATGGTCATATCAGCTTCTCCCAAAGATCACCATCGTAACTGGTTCTACACTCCCGGCATCTAGTGACTTCCCCCAACAATAACTATGTCTTTAATATTTTGGCCCCAATGGTCATTAGTTGCATGTTTGATGTGCCCCCCCCCCCCCTGCAACTGTTTTACACAACAATTGTTTAAACTATATCCTTGATCTTGGTTCTTCTGTGGATCTTCTCATTTCTGATTCAATTTTGCCGAGAAACTCTGAGCGTTGTCCTCTTCAATACTTTCTAAGTAACATTAGATTTTTTTAAGTGGACATGGTTGCCTATGTTTTGGATATGTATGTCATAACTGGCATCACACATTGGCCAAAGACCTTTGTTTCCAAATATTGCCATATTTTGAATAAGATATTTTGGAGCATCCCTAAAGTTGCCCATCTCTGTTGGAATCGGCAAGTCAATCAAATTTAAAATTCTCATAGAATAACAAGGTGTCTTCTTAAATTATAACATTTACATATCATAATTATTTCAGCCATAGAATGTGCACTTAGGAGTTATTTCTAATAGGACCAAGTTCAAAGTAACCAGCTTCTTTCCATTTTTGATGGATTTAACAATATCATCTGGCCTGCTGTGGTCTCCACTGCAGAACATTAAGGCCACAGCACTGTTTTGCTTCTTATATGGCCTACGCACTGTCACTTCAATTTAAAAATCTACTGCATAATATTGGTTATACATGTTAGATTTACATTTCACCATCATCATCATTTCAGCCATAGATGAGCCACTACTGGACATAGCCTCTCCCATAAGACCAGTAGTGACCTGCATCCAGCATCTTCTCTTAATCTTAAGTAATACATTGCTAAAACAGAACAATAACTAGATAGCCATGATAAAACATGTATCTAGGATTAAAAAAATAATTAATTAAAAGAAATACCAAGGTAAACACGATTAATGCTATTAAATCCCGCATTCACTACGCTGTTATTTGAAACAATGCTTATTTTCTAGGTAATAAATTTCTTTTAAAACACTGAATTGGTATTATAGCCTTATTTTGTAGTTTGTGTATAATTGTATAGAGAATCATGATTTTATGGCTGCACCATTTACACCATAACTTTTATTGAATAAAGAAAACATTTTACTGAATATAAATTGTTTAATTTATAACAATCTTAACTTATAAAATATTAAATGAATAGTAATTCCTACTATAGACCCGTTTAATAAACTCAAATTAACGAAATATTCGAATTTATGAGCCACTTTGATTTGATTTCACTGACCATTACTACAAAAAATATAAAATTATCGTAAATAAATAGCATATGGAATGTTTCTTACCAAAATAAAGACAATATGGCAATCCGTATAACAATTTCAACAAAAAGATTAAAACTAGCGGAACGTATAAGAGGCATGATTATTGTTAAATTGATTTGAGAAACTGGAAAACTTAATTAAATTTACGAAAAGGTTTCATGCATAGTGAGATTGAAGTTTATGTTCCGGAATATATATACGAGTGATAATGGACTGACAGTGACATATTAGAAGTGTGGCAAAATTATTTCCAAACGTTTATATTGCGTTTTGTTACTGCAAAAATATGTATTCTTTTCACTTATCGCTTTCTATTTTAAAATAAGATAAATTATATCCTTTAAATTTTAAATTGTATAATCAAAACGTTGACCAAAAACCAAAACCACTCAAAATATAAAACACATAAAGTTTTAGAACAACTGGCATTTAGTGAAATTAGCGTCAGCTGTCTTCCAATCATGTCCTAGCAACAAACGCTGATGCATTTACAGAATAAATAAATTTAATAGAATATTTACTGAGGAAAAAACATTGAGTAATAGTTTTATCTAACAAACAGTAGTCCAGACCTAAATGTATTGGTAGAACACCTGAAATCAGGTGAGATTTTTAATATCACTTACAAATAAAGTATTGTATAATTCAACTTAAACTATAAACTATCTCAAGATATAATATGTTACAAACATATCAATAAACTATTGACTTATTTTTCTTATACATTATGACGCAGAATGAAAGTATCGAGGAGGAGGAGGAGGTAACAATAAACATAACACAAGAGTATTTCAGTTTTATAAATTTAATGTCTTAAATACACCACACACTGTTTCGTAACTACAACCAATGTAAGCGATGCCATATTCTACATTTGATAAACCAATACTACAACATTAAGCTTCCAGGTTTCTATTCACAAAAACACGTTAAACTTAAATTACATTTTATCATATCACCTTAAAAACAGAATTTAAGATACTTATGTTATTATTATTATCGAAAAACGATATAATCAAATTGTTTTTACAAATTCATAACAATACACAGACAATCTGAATTCGTATTCAAAAGTGAGACACAAAACGCACGTAAGTATAAATCAGCACTTAGTCAATCATTGATATATTGCATTTGCCGACATACATAGCCAAGTACAACCCTTTACATATAAGTTTTAGCTATCATTTTAAATATTGACACAAACTAGGTAAGTGTCCCGAAATAAAACGATAGAGGCTATCTATTACGTGCGGACTAGAAACACATATACCGAAACGTGGGTAGGTGATCTGATGTCAAACTTTCACCACATTAGTTTGTGGATATCACATTCCACATAACCATAAGACTAACCTTATCATACTTGCTTCACTACCTTCCGCTAAAAACATTCATTTAACTGTAGACGGCAATTTGTATTTTTGCAGCACATTAGCATATCAACATGTTTGTGAAATGTCAGTAAAATGTTTTATAAATTGCATTTAACATTTATAAAACATTTCACTGGCATGAGCAAGGTTACTACTCAAACCTTTATAATACTTCAATATACATTCAATATTATCTTAACTGAATCGAAAAATAAAGTTATTGTCTGTAATAATAATTAGTTTAGCTTAATAACTTTAGGCACTTTTAATGTTTATTACTTTTTTCTTTTTTGTAAATAGTATTAAATATGCGTAGTAGAACATAATGACATAATAGCCGATTATTGAATATCAAGGTATAGCGGTAACGTGTGCGGACAGTCGGACGTGCGCGAGCGGCTTGCACCGTCGCGCCGCCGCGTGCGACCGAAATAACCCGCGAAACACGACGAAAACAATTGAGATCGCGCTTGCGCCCTTACGCACACGCAAAAATGACAGGAAAATATAGCCGAGTAGATCGCATGCTTAGGTGAAACGTAAGGTGAAAGTGCCACCATGTGTGGAACCCAA
This sequence comes from Battus belus, assembly GCA_018248135.1. Lineage (NCBI taxonomy): Eukaryota > Metazoa > Arthropoda > Insecta > Lepidoptera > Papilionidae > Battus > Battus belus. The sequence goes on from DWIC01000513.1 coordinate 10,477, forward strand.
CACGCGTTCCAGTTGGATGGGCTGCAGAAGTGTCTCTTGTGCCAAAATCGTCGAGGTCCAGCGGCAACATTCTTAATGCGTGCCGTCTGACACGCAACGACACGGAATGCAAAAACAAGTAGATGGATAATCGTAGACCAATACTTGTTAAAACTCTTCAAACGACATCAATGTACAAAATAAATACAACTAAATAGTAACAATTTTTAATCGTACTATTATTTAATTCACTGTAACCCTTAATTATTTTAACTTAAAACTTTACATTTTATTCAATTATTCAAAAATACAACTATTCACGAAAAGAACTTTAGTAATCATTTATTTTGAATAAAAATACAGGTAAATTATGAGTCATAGGTTCGATTTAGCCAATTAAATTTAGTTAATTAAGTTTTTCTTACGACGGATGTGAAATTATTTTTTTCAATAGCATAACAAAAAAATCTCGTCCTTTTAAGCTGTAGCTTGTTATATCGCCAAATCAGATAAATTCAAAGATTTAAAAAGTGTATATCTTCCAACGTGCCAGTATATAGTTATACTCAAATTCTACAATATCATGTCCTTTAATTTTGTCACATAAATTAAATTTTATCTTTATCACCAATTAAGTAAATCATGGGGAGTAAATGGTACATTCGGATTCAAAACAATGTTGTTTTACGCAAAGGATATTTGTTAGGCTAACGCAGGCGATAGAAATAACCACGTTTATTCTTACCGACACGCGCCCCCTATTATGGGAACATCCCATCTCCTGCATCAGTCTTACCTACTGGTACTTTAATAGAATGTTTGAAATTCCATTCTAGTAAAAATAAATCTATTTTGTCCACTTTAAACGTGTGCAAGACTTGGAGTACATGCATTAAGGTTTATTGTAAGCTTTAAGCATTAAACTATTCATAGATAAGCATATAACATTCAACTTTAGTTTAATTAGTTGATAATTCATAACTTTTTGTTCTCCATTTTACATAAAAGGAATTTATACACACATATATAATAT
>DWIC01000514.1:0-11487 GCA_018248135.1 Battus belus
GCTCTATTGTTTAAGGAAGAGATATGATTGTCGCTGAGGGTGTAGGGAAAGCGAGATACAGGAGTATCTCGCTGCACTCAATCGTCAGTCTGTCTTGGCTCCGCCTACTAACCCCGAACTAAGTTTATTTGTTTGTCATTCGTTTGTTTAGCTTACTACTGAAAGCCAACAAGGGGCTTAATCGGACTGATCATCGAATGCAGATATAGGGCTGGCTTTCATTACACCCCTAACAACATCAGCCCCTTAAACGATAAAGTCCTACATCTGTTAAGTTTTACAATATCACGCGTCAACATGGATAAAGTTTAGATAGCGTAATCAAGTTTATGTTATGTACTGTATAAGTTTGGGAAACTCTGTGTTAACTGTATTTTTAGTTTAGCAATTGTACTTTAAATTATTATAATATAATATTAATTATCAAAGATTATATGACTCTTACCTATATTGTAAGTAAGTGATTGTATTGATAAGTCAAAAATAATATATCTTAATGTAAATATGAGAAAAGCAGTGTCACATTTACACACAAACACACACGCACACGCGCACGCACGCACACGCACACGCACACATATTTTAAAATTACTCAATAAAAAACTCTATAACAAATTTATTTATTTACAAAATCATGCAATGGTTATTGGCTTAGTTATGCGTCCCTTTATCACTGACTGTACTAAGTCTGTGAAAATAAGTGACAATAGCGTCTATCCCGTTTTTGCGTTAATCGTGTTTATACGGTACAAATATATACATCTAATTATAGATCCTCTTTAATGTAACACGGATATCAACACGTAATTCATGCTTGTTGCGCTCCAAAAATGTGTTTGGTTGTAGAATAAAAACACTGACATATAATTTCGTTAAACGCTGATGTAAAAATTATGGGACAAAGCATAGATTAGACCGGGTGTTTAAGAATCAAATCAATGGCGTTATTAAAGTAAATATTTACAAATTAGTTGTCGATAGAATACTACCCTTCTTGTAGCGAAAAAAAAACCGAATTAAATATTCGGCACGCTTAAGTATATTTCTAAAAGATCTCAACACCGTAGTGCAGACTTACATTATTGCTCATGTCACAACGCCATCTATTATAAACTTTTGAGACTAACCTTCGAAATTTTAATGTTTCTGATTGATGAAGTTTTTGTATAGGATAAGAAAATTTCTTGTGTTCATTTGAGTAATTAGAAGTATAACGAAAAAGATAGTTAAATTTAATCAAAATTAAATGTTGCGACACTGTTCCCATCAATCTTGGCATGTACAGACCGTCTCAAACTATGGTCTTTTTATTCCTTCTACTTTTTTGATTTGTTTAATACAATTTTAAATGTAGATTAGCCCAGAGAATTGGCAGAAATGACAGCTGACAGACCAGATAGCGAGCAGAACAAATGGCCCTAGGTTTTAAGTTTCTGGAGACAAGAACACGGTCCGGAACTGCCACGTAGTAATTCCACCCACAAGATCCACCAAGTAAAGGTTGTCGAAAGACGCCTAATGCAGGCTTCCAACAGGTCCTATAGTCTCTTGGAGAGCTATCCACCAGTCCTGTACCGGCTTTATATTATAAAGTTCCATGAGATATTTTTAGTTTTAAATCTAAGATTAAAATTATATTATTAGTATATCCGCGTTATGCGCCGGAAGTAGCTCACTGCTTTAATGTTAAAATAGACGACTCAAAAGCCAATATTTTGAAAACACCAAAAGTTTTGTCCCGCTGTGGACATGATCAAGTATGATGTGTGAGTGTGTGCACATATTCACTTAATATCTCTTTTTCATTTCATTACTATTACTAATTTCAACGATCACAAGCGTCACAAGTGATGATTTCCGCTTCCCAACAATATGCTGAGTCACCGACCTTAAATGGCCGCAACCTTTGCTTTTGTTTTTATCATTGTTGCCTGTATATGTTTATATTGCGATTGATGATTAACTTTTTGTTTTAATATACTTTGCAGTTTATATGAGAAGAATAAAATTTATATTCCTACAATTTTTTAATTTATTTTTTCTCTAAAAATGACTGTTATTCGAGCAGTTCTCGAGGTGTATGAGTAAAAAGAAACACGTCCCAGATGAAACATAATAAAACCACAATATATGCAAATAATACCTTTTATTTATTTTAAAATATCTGTACATATTTACATTTTTCTTAATAAACTAACATCACAATTATATCTTACATTTCTTTTGAATTAGATAACTTTAGATCTACACAATACTGAAACATGATCTAATATGCGATCTCTAACTTATAAGTATTTCTAATTTATTCGAAAATTCGACCTTTAACAGGGAAGGGAAAGATTGTTTGTTTTTAATTACAAAATGTTTTCATTTGCTGTAAATAATAAAATGTATTACACTATAGACACGCTTCAAGAAACATTACTCATTTCGATGTTACAAAATTTAGATTAAGATATTATAAAAGTCGAAGTTTTGTTAATGACATTTGTTTTTTGCATCATAAAGAAAGCAGACAGAATGTTCTAGAACTTTGAAAAAAAAAATATATATGCAATTGAGTGTCAATTGAGCTACCTCGCCCCCCACTGCCAAATAGTGATCCAATCGGGGCGAAAATGCGCCCACGCCAAGCACTTATGTACGAGACAAAGAAGACCGCCGGAAACAAAGTGCAGATTCTACTTAGCCCATCTGGGCTGACGGTGCCACATCAGCTAAAGAGCGTTAGGTTATTTAAGGAAAAGAAAAATTAAAGTTATCTGGGCGTTATAAGACATCGCTCGCTTTATTGTATCTTTCACTGCAGCTGAAAGACGGTAAGATAAAATAAAGTACAAACTACAACAGATGTTCGTCTTTCAATGGCAAACCGACAGCATCTAGTCCACGGACCCTAGCGCTCCGTGGACTCGGTTTCGATGAGGCTGTAAAAGCCTCCGGGCTAACAGCACCAACTTCAGCAAGAAGACCGTCTGTTTTTGTCCGACGTCTCGGAATGATGTTACCAACGATAGTCAACACGTTACTGTCTGTCGAAGTGAAGCATTCGCATAGTCGATATGGTACGCGGACTACGAGTATTCTTTCATTGCTATTATAACTTCGGCACCGTGTATAAATAGATCTATTGAACACAAGTGACATTTCGTGCCTCATCCTGACATAGCAATATATTCGAAATAAGTTTATTCGAGTTACGTTTGTTCTAGAAATAAAATTTGCAGTTTATGCACAAGATCCTTCACTTGTGGAAATTTGAAAAATAAATGATTTTTTGTTTTTTTAAGGGACAGGTATAGGTTAAGAATGGTCTCACAATGGTCATGACATTTAGATTTTGTTCACTGGTCTTAACTTGTTTTTATGAATATAAATGGGACTGATTAAACGTCAGGAACAATTTTAGACCAATATAGCAAAGTATCGAGTGTGCCCAGGAGTCAGGATTTTGTAGGGAATCGTTAATATTAAGAACAGCATTTTCTATAAAATACCAAGTAACAACCGATTACGTCGATGGGGGAAAATCAGTACGAAGCAGTGCCCTAACTAGCCTGGGTCATCCACATCCCCATCGAAGGGATCCTTACAATCGCCACTTCCAGGTTGCGAAGGACACAGCTTTGCAAGCCTTAAGTGATGCGACTATAAGAGTTGCATTGGGCACCGCAGTCTTGGCTATTGCCTCGCTATCCGAAGGGAAGGGGTTGGCATTTGTGGCATTGACCCGGGAATGCTCCTTTGAGCCCGCTGAGGTCGCACACTGTGCGCAGAGAGATCTTTTCTCTTACCTAGAGTGACCAGATCGAGGTGAGTATGCTTCCTAAGGTTCATCGGGATATGCGGCTTATGGTGGTAATTCCCAGCTTTATGAGCGATTGTTTAATCTCCTCTACTGTCATTTCCCAAGGAATATACTTTAAAATTACACGGAGTCTGTCCTCCGGTAGGACAAAGTGTGAAAGTACACACTTTTTCTCGCATGAGACGCGTAATAGCTCTGAAATCGAAGTAGAGTCAGCAGAAACGGGTCACGGCTTATTCTGCCTGAGAGGCTGTGAGGTCAGTAAACGCTTCTCGATATTTTGCTTCCAGGAACGCAAGCACGACTTGTAGGTCGGCCATTTTAGTCCTTGGGATTCTAAAGTGCGTCCCGTTGGGACGCCGGCGTGTGTTAGCCTAACATCCTCTCTGTTGGGATTGCAGGGAAGCAAACGTGTGCCTACGTACCTACTATGTGTAGCACTAATGTGTCCGAGTGCCGATCTTATTGCGCATTCGGTGTGTGCTTAGGTCTAACTACCCGCTACCCGTGGGCTCTAAATGGCCTGGTCGTGAACCGACAATGACTAGGGCTTTGGCCAAGTTAACTTCGTTGGCACCGAGACCGCTCACGCTCTCGAGCCGCGCACACGTTTCATAAGTAAACAACACTAGTTCCAACGCGAGTTAATCAGTATAAAATCAAAAAGTGTTGTAAAAAGTTAACCGATTTCGTTCCAAGTTAGCTCAAAAGAAGCGCATTTTTAAGCCGGTTAAAACGTGAAACATATTATTACCAAACCACCAGCAGCAGAGAAATATGAAAAATTAAAGACTGAACTCATTAAACTTTTGCCTGCCTCGAAGGAGCGTAAGGTCAAACAATTACTTATGCATGACGAGTTAGGTGACCGGAAGCTCTCTCAGTTTTTACACCATTTGGAAGATTTGGCCGGACCGTCAATACCTAAAGAATTTTTGCAGGCGATATGGGCTAGTCGCTTACCAAATAATATACAAACTGTTGTAGCATCACAAACTAATTTATCTTTGGATGAGTTGGCAGATTTAGCGGATAAAGTTCACGAGATTGCTCCGTCGGCACCTGTTCAAGTGGCAAGCGCAGCAGCGGCGAGTACACCTACCCTCCAGTGGATGGCTGACCAAATAATGGAGCTAACGAAGCAGGTTGCATTGCTCTCTGGTAAAAGTGTTTTCCACAAGCGTTCCCAATTTAACTCACGCTCTCGGTCACGATCTAAGGGTAGATATGGCAGGAGCAATGATTCTAGGTCGCGGCCATCGCAACCACCGTCAGGTCATCCCCACTGCTGGTACCATTTCACTTATGGGGTCCGAGCTAAGAAATGTTTAGCACCTTGTGAATGGAAATCGGAAAACTCCACGAGCAGCCGGAAATAGCGGCCTACGACTACTACTCCGGCGCCCACAACTGTAACTCCCAGCATCATCAAATCATTATCGACCGGACTAACGGTCTAGCAGGGGGGAAGATGTGGCGCCCCTAACTGCGATCGGCAGCCCGCGCTCCATCTACTTGCTCGCTGCGCCTGCGCGCAGCAGACCGACACAATTATTGTACCGCAACGCACGTCTTGCGTTCTGTTGTTATCTAACAAATAAATATTGTACCCACCTTGCCACTTCTTATTTTGATTGTTCTAAAATAGGCCGGGTAAAACAAACCTGCGCCTATAGTATATTCTGCTGATTAGAGATGTCAAGGCGGCTTAAGACGGTTTAGCTCAAAACCTCTTTTTAGGTAACCAAGATTTTACTGATGATTTTACTGATAGGCTCCGGCCACCACATAGAGTGACCAGGCTTGAGCCCCCTCCGAAGTTACCTTAGCTTGGGCTTCACACTTAGCATTTTTCATTCCGACTCAAGATCATTCTAGAGAACCGCGACTTCTCGAAAACACTTTTCAATACGTGAAGCGGCAAATCTTTTCAGTATATTCATCATCTTTTAATATAACAAAAATTTTTGTTACCCTTCGTAATTTATTTGATAATTTGAACAAATATTTTTTCTACATAAAGTTATGTTTTACGATTGCAACTTTGTCCAAGGACCCATCGATTAGTAATAAATTACATCGGATATAAATCATTTGCTTCTTTACACTCCATGAATAATATAAGGAAACTTTTTTAATCTTTTTTCTTTAATTGCAATCCAACAAGTGACGCAAGATGCGGCCAACGAACCACATCTTTATAGTTCGCAGATTCCGGATCCGCGAGCCCTGTGTGAAGCAATGTAATCCGTAAAGGTTATCAGCACCGAACATCACGTAATATGAATGAGAATGGAAATACAGTTCGCCGAGAGCAATAGTGCGTACTCTTGTTGTTATTGCAGAAATGACCAGCCAAATTATTATGCTAAGGTCATAAAAAAGTGTTATAAATGAAAATTAATCCATATCTATGCGCGATGCTATTCTCGAGAATAGCTCTATCAATTTGATTATTTCGCACGGAAAGTAAAATTACGATAAAATGGTTAAAATATTCATTTTCATTTTCGCATATAAACAAACTGCGACCACATACGTATTTGATGTCAATAGAAACAATTAAAAAAGCCATGTTACGATGTTATCAGCCAGAAAATATCGCATACTATAAAGTATTGAAAAAACAATTAAAAGTTATAACCAAAGTTTTTCAATGCCCGCAATTAAAATTATGTAAAAGATTCAATATATTAGAGAAACCGGAAAGTAATGACGCTTTCTTAATAAGGTTGTCAATTAAATAAACAAAATCACTAATTCCTTAAGTTTTTATTTCTAATCAACAATTTGTATAAATATATTTATAAATCTTTGTTATTAGCAACGTTTTGTCATTTATTATAATTCTACTAAACATTTTCATGCCGGAATGGCAACAATCAATCGGGTTTTCTAGAAAAAATGAAATTACTTTCAGGTCCTTCTAATACTTTGTTTATGCGTTTTGAATGATAAAATGCTAGTTCAGGTGCTGCGTTGTGATTTTTTTTTCAATTACTCGTTTTCTTCGATTCTTCTCTTTTCAGCCGATTGGCGCTCACTGCGAGGCATAGGCATAGGCGTAGTCCAAAGGTACCGCATAGATATGGAGGATTTAACATAATCGCTACGCTACGGAGGGGGGTTATCGATCGCAGTGCAGGATGATGATACCCAAAGGATGCTGCTGGCCATCATCTTGTTTGTGTGCAGTGGCAAAGAAACTAAACTAGTGTACCAAATGTCAATTATTGCATCACGGGAATGGAAACCGTGACTTACGATATTAAGTCTCGGTCCCATAACTACATACTTAGAGCTCTTTTTAAAACGAGCATCAATGACTTTGACTTTGAATCCGTAGATGAGAGAAAGTAACCGACGTAGCCGATCGGATTACCAAGTTGAAATAGTCAGGTCACAAAGCGTGTAACAAAGATAGCAATCTTAAAGTTCTGGCGAGAAGACTACAGGTCTGCAACCGCGGGGTAGAATGTCCACACAGCAGATGAATAGACGGACTATGTTAAAATTGGAAAGTGCTTTGGGATTGCTTCCAACCGGTTCTATCTGAAAGCTGTCAAGTGGGTCTATATCCAGCAAATGCCCTACAGTTAAAATGGTGATAACGATGACGTTGATATTAATATAATATATATGATAAGTTTATAGTTAGATTTATTTTTATGAGAGTGGTATCCCTACGACTGTCAAAAAACGATGTACGTCAGAGACACACCTCATATGCGTGATGTGATGAAGAACAGACGTCATGTTATTCGTAAGAAGAAAATACAGCATTTTCCGTTGTTAAAGAATGTGGTGTGCCTCAAATTGAGCTTCATTCCCCAATATATATATGGAGAAGTTTATTTGTTATATTAAATATAATATCTTTTTAATATCCTTAAATATAATATAATATCTTTAAAGTATTAAGCATTTTAAGACCTTGATAGCTTTTTAAATTGGTGAAATAAAGCCACGGCTCTTACCGAGGTAATCGAGGTAATTCTTTTGATTATTTGCTGCAAAGATATCTATGCAAGTCAAGTATATTTACATTACTTTAAAAATTTAACTTTGTATCGGAAATACAACTTATAAATAAATGTGTAAAATAAATCATGAGTTACTAACGTAAATTTTAACTTTGCTAATAATGGTGATGGCAGGTTCATAGGGGCGGAGTTGAGCGCTTGCGAGTCAAAACGTATGCGGGCGCATGGTTTCCTTTACCTCGGATTTAGTTTCAGATTCACCTACTATATATTGTATCATAATTCCGTTCAACATAGATTAGCTTTCATTCGCCGCTTCGCTAATTTAATGGCCCCATCTCAAACACTTTGCGGGTAAAATGTTATAACGTCTAATATGTCAGAGAGATTGATATGAGTTAGAATATAGGTAGATATCTCTCGCATGTCTCTCTTATTATACATATGTAGCCCTTTCTAATTATTGCCAAACAAACTAATATAGTTATAAATAGATTTAGCGACGGGTTAATAATTCTCTAATTGGATGAAGTAATATCACGACGTTGTACGGTATGTGAGGTTCCTTATAGTTCCCTCGTAATTATTTAATATATAGAAGTTTAAGCTATAGTCGATAGACACCCACTGCAAGGTATTTGTCTCCCCAAAGATCATCACGATGACCGATTCTTCGCTGCTACCTAAATCCCGCAAAATATGTCAATGCAACTTCTGCACAGGGTGTACCATAAATTTACCATCATTATGATCACATCAGTTGATAGACGCCTCCCATTGATCGGCCTTGCTGCCCGCGACCCTAAGTCGTCGGTTCACCTAATGGAGAACCAACCCACGCCCACCAGCTAGTGGTAGCCACTCGAAAACCTTACCGTGCAAACGGCCATTGGTTACACGAGCGATGTGCCGCACCCACTGCCACTACAGACGAGCAACTCGAACTTAAATTCAAGTAAATAAAAATAAAAAAAGATATTAACTCTATGAAATTTAGCAACCATAATTAATATTATGTTTAATTTGCTACTTTGTTAACTAGATTTGATTGGTCGATGCACAATCCACAGAAACCACGTCCAAAGCGTCGAGCTTTTGTCATTCGACCGTATGTTACATATTTGACGAGTATCGATTGTGTACGTGGCCCTGTCCTTGTTAGCTTAGGCGTTAGTTCATACACAATTCGCTGAATAATATTAGAGGTGAAACTGAAAAATTTTAGAATTAAAAAATTAAATTTACTTTTTACTTAATCATCATCATCATCGACATGTTAGCCAATAGACGCCTTCTGCCAAGAAGAGGCCTTCTCCAAAGCACGCCGCAATGACCGACCATAGGCTTCCCGCATCCGGCGACTTCTCACAATCTTGACTTTGTTGTCGGTCAGGAAAATACCCTCGCTGCGTCAACCGGATGATGATCACCACCTTGCGACCACACCAGCAGTCGATTGCACTATAATTTCAACCGAGAAATTCTTATTCAAAAGTTCAATATTGAAGCTTTTAACAAGACTTTTTTAGTTGTCAGATTTTTTAATACTTTTTAGTTTTGACTCAACTCATTTCGCAGTGTTATAGCTTTTGCGAAGAACAAGGAAGAATTTCCACGTTTTGCGTCGGTTACCGTGGTTCTTCCATGGATCTGAGTTCAGAAATGATCAGCGAAATCAAGAGCTTACGCGTTGGTCTTTGGACGAGCTTTCTTATAAGGCCCATCGTAAGGGACTATTTATTATACTATACATCTCTGATCACCGATAAATCACGATGCGATATTTTGTATTAACAATGTAAAAGTATCGACTTAATATTATTATTATATTTAAAATGATCTCCTCGACAATTTATGCATTCTGTGAAATATTTTAAAAGTATTATGATTGAACCTCTTTTGCGTACTTTTACTTTGATTATTCGGACGCAACCACCGCTTCTAGAAGCAGTATTCGATGAAGATTATCTTTTTAATTTTTTGTATATAAATGAAAATTGCACAAAACGTCGGTGTAATGAATATGACCAAACGAAAACACACTTGCCATAGTCAAATACTCGGTTATTTGTTTGTCCGAATACATTGACACGTTTCTCTTCTGCATGAATATTGTTCTCTATTTCCAAAACAAAGCTAGTGTATCGAACGTTTACAAAATTTTTATGTTACTAACTTAGAATGATTTTATATACATCATGTTTATTAACCAGATAACAACCGAGCAACTGAAGGTTTGGTTTTCTCAGGCCTTGAGTCAGAATGCTAATCGCGTTTGAGAGACCTTCCACCAGGTCACTCCATGAAGCTGTCAAAAAGCCCGGTGGAATTACAAACTGATGATATTTCATGATAGCCTGGGCAGCGATGCCTTCGACGTTAGATACATAAAAGGGTATGTATATAAGGAAACAATATAGATACCGAACGAAGAAAACGCAAACAGTGCTATTGACTGTTCGGCGAGTTTAGTACAGTAGAGTTGCTAAGTTATTTTCGATCATATATTATAATTTTTTATAATTACAATCCCGGGTACACAATGATAGGTAATGTATAAAGTCAACTTAATTTTAAATGAACGCCTCTCTTCTGGTTTATAAAAAATAATAATACTTAAATTATAATTAATTAATAAAATAATTTATACATAACTCAAAGCGGTCTACATCGACCTATTTAATTATTAGTCAGGACGTCTGCCAGCGAACTATCAAGGTCGTCTTTAAAGAGAACTTCTCTCTTTGACGACGAATGCTCAGCTCGCCTGTTTATTTACGCTGTGTCGGGTTCGATTCCGGTCGATAAATTAAATTTTAGAGGCACCTAAATCAGTTTTAGTATCCACTACTACATGTCAGCAATATTTTGGTAACTTTACAGTTTGAAAGCTACACATGATGTCATATGACTATAGACTCTTAGATGGACAGAGTGGAACACTCGTTTTTTATTTAATTCACTAAGGACGTCCACTACTAGACCACCACTTCCAAATATTTACAATAACACCATCAAGCTTATCAAGCTTTTTCCGACTTCAAACACCTTGTATATGGACGTGCAGAAGAGCGCATCAGCACTCTCGTGTAGTCTCTATACAAAAATTTCTTTGAATTATATTATATTAACATTTTTTTATGGACAGAAAACGTCATGTCGTGTCCTAAAATATCTGTAAAATATGAAATACCGCTATGACATTACTTGTACTAAAGGTATCTCTAAGCTAATTAGTCCGGCGAAACTATTTTAAATAGGACAATAGTAGCAATATAATGAGACATTGTAATCATTTACGTCTTAATTAGTTTAAATATCATTAACTGTGCATCATTAAATTGGCGTTAAATGAGTTAGCGCAAATGCGACCCTACCTTATATACAGGCAATACTGTAAACAAAAGTGTTCGTAATACTTCATGTCCGGGATATGCGAATGGTACCCGGATTCAAAGGCCACCTTTAATTATGGACGGATCAAATGAAAGCCTTCAGGGACTATACGATACTTAAACTATGCCTCCGTGAGGGAAAGATGAGTAACTTAGTAAAGAGCGGTGCATATTATAGAATCCCAGTCACCATGTCTACTCAACTAAGAGCTTCTAATATGGGTTTTCTTATAGAATCCTCAATGTATGTGTAACACTGTGATTTCGGACGACACCGATAGATAGCGCATCGACGGAAAGG
>DWIC01000515.1:0-11485 GCA_018248135.1 Battus belus
GTGCGCACACCATCCAATGTAAAGCGTCAGAAGAAATTCAACGAATTGTATCACCGCGTATTAAATGGACACATAAACAATGGTAAAAATCATTATTTACAGTAATTAATAATTTTTTTACAAATAATTAATGTTAAATTTAATTACAGAGCAAAATTCCGCTGCGGTTTCTGAAGGCGGCCGTAATTGTTGTACAGCCAACACGAGTAGAAAAGATGTGGGACTTAACATTAACATAAATCTATCAAACAGCAAAGAAAAGTTTACCAGAAATTAAGCTCAGAATAACATTTAGTGAAATATCTATCAAATTTTTTCAGATAATTTTAAATTCGACAAATGAATGGTTTTTTAAATGACTTTTCAGTAAATAAGCCGTGTGTTTTATTAAGTAATATATATCTGATCAGCAAAGTCTTGTTTTCTTTGATATTAGTCAATACAGAACAATGACGTATTAAAAAAAATTACTAAATCTTAACGTATTAGTATAAACATAATTTGTATAAACTTTTTGTTATTATTTTATATTTTTAATCAATCTCTAACGTTACCGGCTTCGGTAAATAATATTTATTACGAGGGCAGATTTTATTTGGTTTAGCATATTTAAAATAATTTTTTTGTCGTAAAATTAATACTTTGTCATTTTCATTACTTTATTCTCATATTCATTTCATTACATTATCAAATTCGTAAGAGTGTTTTATGCTGTTGCTTTAATAATAAAGGTTTAGTATTACGGTGTTGGTGTGGTTGTGTATTATCTATGTATTATAAAAAGGTAATGTAGCTACGGAATCTCGTATTTTTATCAGCAATTTCACTACCAGTGAACGCGTCAATAGACATTTCTTTGTAGCGATACATTTTTCATGTAAAAGCGGCTGAATCACGAACACCGATGCCGATAAGTCTGTCAGGGTGACGGAAAAAAAAGAAATATTGTTAATTCTAAATTTCGTATTTCCACTCATGAGCTTTAACATATTTAGATATAGGAATGGAAAACAGTTCTTTTTTTATTATAGCGTAGCATTCTGCCTATCAAATGACTAGTTAGTGATGGTACACTCATTTAATACATGCGTATTCTAATGTCGCTGGCAACAAAGTGGACTTAATTATGTAAATTTAAATAGATTTAAATTTGAATGCAGTAATTTTTATATCTTGTTAACAGAGATATAAGTACTTGTGTGATGCAAAGGAAAAAGCCTACTCTCTGTAATTTTATCCAGAAATTGACTATATACAGGTGATTGCTTTCAGACGTCAAACTTAAGTTTACTTCAAAAAAAAATATTCTCAAAGTTAAAAAAACCTTAAGGATTTTACACATTACCAATAACCTTAAATAAAATGGAATATGTTACATTCATTAATTTTCTATTGGAATGCGATTGGCTAATAACATCTGGCAGTACAAAGCCTGGTGGGGCAGATAGTAAAAATATTAATTTTAATATATAGTTATTCCTATTTTAAAAACGCTTCTACTATATGTTATCGTTGCATTGTTTCATAAGTTATTTAAAATTTATGGAACCCTTAATTTTTCGATAGTGCTTCCTTACATATTCAGCTAATAAGCTATGCATTTGCCCCTTTAAAGCGTTTAAATTCATAAGAAATCTGAATGAAAGGCGGTTATAGTATCTCTATCTTACACCGATTAAAAAAAAGAATATACCTAACTTTCACGGCAATTAGATGTATGGTTTTTGAATTTATAGAGTACAGACAAACATGTTCACTTTTTGTATATAGGTTATGACCGTAGTCTTTTTCCTTTTATCAATTGGCCAGCACGTAACTAATTGCTAAATATTTAATCCGTGCCGCGCGCCATGACGTACTCGTTGCGAAGCACCGAGGTGCGACTACATCAGATTACTGATACTACATAGGAGTTGATTAAGTTTAGCTCACGCACGGACCCCGGTTCCGTGAGCTCATTATCCGATGAAGCTGTAAGAGCCGCATAGGCTAACACGAAAAACATCAACAAGAAAATACAGTGATTTTATGTTACGTACGTGTACGTCAAAAGATGAATCACAAAAAACTAGCAATCATTTTAGATTGCATCGAAAGAGTTTTTTACGATTCGTCTTCTCAGCGCTTTCACTCAACTCAATATTAACCGGACAATAGCGACTGACCAAGCCGAGATTCGGCCCTCTCGGGTGCCTTACGTAGGGCTTCAAGCCCTCAGAACCCTGTCCCGTCGCATCTGTGTATTCTGCAAATACCACTCTGCCAAAGGCAAGTCAAAAACAGTCCCAGAAGAGCCCAATTTGAAAGATGACCAATTTAAGTGAGTCTTCTTATAATGACATCTGTCAACTTGAGCTATAAGGGCCTACATTGCTGCCCAAATGATATTTAATGATATTTGCTGATTTCGCGGAATCAAAGTGGCAGGGAGTAGAGGGCGTTCGTGGGCTACCGGAGGAAACGCTACATACCACAATTTCACCGGATTGGCAGAGCCCAAAATAAATTTAGTCAAGTTTTTGTTGTGATAGTTTTCAACAATATCCTTAATTTAGTAATAACAGCTACTTAATGGCACTTACAACTTAACCTAACAATATTACATTCATTTTTATTTTCATTTAAGATATGCCTCTTGGGCATGGAATAGACTGTTATCACTCCGATCACACTTATAAGACCTTTTAGCGTAAACCATAACTCCATAGCACGTCCTCGTGGCTGACCCAAAGATTAGTGGTTACCCAATCCGGTGAAATGAAACGGTGTAAATAATGCTATAAAATAACACTTGGATTCTAGAATACAGTGGGAATCTTTGAGCTTAGGTATAGCAGAGGTCTAAGTGCTTTATGGACTTATACTCGAGCATTTGTTGTTTCGAGTTGATGGTGCTGAATGCAAGTTACTGGAACTGCCGTATCGTGCCAAAGATGCGCGAAACGGGGACGGAGGTAATATAGGCCGCTCTTTTAGTCGCAGATATCGCCCGAAAAAGTGAAGTGCTTGTGTCAATTGATATCATTTTGTATACAATATCAGCCGACATTTTGGTTAAGCTAAATATGTTGTTATTTTGTTCATTTGTACAGTTAAAACTAGTTAATTACGTGAAAGGTGTGGTGCCAGATTTTATAGCTGGTCCAACTGAAAACGTAAAAAAAACAACTATATTTATCTCTAAATATATTTAAATACCTCTCAGTGACAATGAAATAAATATCATGGAAATATGTTACAAAATGAGTAATGTGAAATATTGCGCTATTAAATTTGATATTTCGCGCGGTAAAGTGTTGTCAGTTTATTATATATCAAGTATTAACAAGTTTTTAAACAATTTAGTAGAAACGCAATCACTTCATTATTCACTTACTCAGTTACATTTCAGAACACTATAATAATTGAAGATAAGATAAGAAAAATCACGTTTTCAACACACGATCATTACAACAACTACAGCAAACATTCATTCAGAATAACGACGGTATTTTTGTGATATCTAAAGTAAATCATTGTATTCGCTTAGAGCCTTTTTATATTTTTACGAGTTATATAAACAATTATTCCTTTTAGGTGTTAGCTGTAATTAGTTTTAAATAAAAATATAAACCCTTTACAATTTATTCGTATTACTGTCTTACTTTAATTATGAATTATAATTTGAAAATTAAAATAGGTATTAAAATTTCCTTAAACTATCATTTACATTACAGAAGCTGTACTTTAGTAAATTTATAAATAGCCATAGGGAATTAATTTTAATTAATTTAGCCTTGAATTCATCTTAAGAGACCAAAAATGAAACCTTAACTTAAAACCGTAGCTTAATTTTTGGTGTCAATTATCTGCTCATATGGGTTATAATCAAGTAAAACATTCTTTAAGTTATAGTTAATTTTATTTAATCAATACCGTATGAATAAACATGTTTATAACATGAAATTACCAAAATCTCTGGATATACCAATAATGGCAACATTCAGATAAATTGACTATTGCATTCTAGTGACAGCTACGCAACGATTGCCAATAATGCTTTGAAACGAAAATATTGGTGTTCATTTTTTTTATCCGTTTACAAATAGTGTAGTGGTTAGAAGTGAATACGTCCTGTTGATAACAGAGTCCGTCCTAGTGCGAGTGGCTGAACGGAGATGGAAGCTGCGCGGGGCGGGCGGTGAAAGTGTTGAGTGTTTTGTGTCCCGTGTTGTGAGCGCAAGTGTTGAGGATGGGCGTGGGGCTGCAGCCGCTGGAGTTCACGGAGTGCCTGGCCGACAGCCCGCACTTCCGCGAGAACTTGCAGCGTCATGAAAAGGAGTTGGAACGTACCAGTCAGCAGATCAAACGTCTCATCAAAGAAGTGAAGGATGTCGTGCAGGCAGCGAAACGTAAGTCGCTCGTAACCTTGCCATTTACATTTATTTCTTTCACTTATTTGTATCTATTGTATGTGCCACTGGTGTAATTATTAATACATTCTTTACAACTTTTTTCTATTCTATTAGCTTATAGTATCAGGATATTTCGCGTAACAACATAAAACGACCGACGATCAGTATAATAGTGTATAATACGTAGTCAAATAGTTTTGTTCATTGTGTCACTTTTAGTGCCAATAAGAATGCAAGTGGGACAGGCTAGGTGTAAATGTATTTGGCCTTGAGGCTGTTGTGTTATGCAACCTTGCTGCTCTGACTGAGCATTTATCAAGTGGCACTTATGCTGTGACAATGCATACTGCTGGTTGTGTATTTCCGCTGTGTATTTTATACACATGACTTAACATGTATAGTCATGTTTACCTTTAATTTTAATGTTTCA
The DNA here is from genome assembly GCA_018248135.1 of Battus belus. NCBI lineage: Eukaryota > Metazoa > Arthropoda > Insecta > Lepidoptera > Papilionidae > Battus > Battus belus. Next base: position 4,825 of record DWIC01000515.1, read on the forward strand.
TTAGTGATATACCTGTCTGTTTTTGTCTGTTTTGTCTGTTTTTTTGGATATATAAATAACATAAATGCTAGTCGATATTTATTACCATATATGTCTATTATTTATTAACATTTGTAAGTGGAATATTAGGTAATTTGCTTTGTGTTTACTATCAGTTTGTTTGTATTGTCATAGGGCACAAGCTTGTGTGTGTGTAGATGGTATTAAGTATGTGTAAAATGGTGACATGTAGTATCACAGATGAGTCACATCATTAGAGTCCATATTGAGCGCCCACACTGAAACCGATCAGAGTAAAAAAAGAGATTTTACTTATTGGTGCACTCAAGCCCACGCAACAATTATTCATTATGTTTCCATGTGAATAATTTATTAAAACATGTACTATCATATATTATCTATTTGGGACATTGTGATATCATTTTTATACAAAAGACAATAAATAATTTGATGCTATTATGACAAATAATATTTTTATTTTTTTTGTCATTGACAAATGCGCTATGCTTATTGGTCAGTTTCACTGGGTTTGAGGAGAAAGATTACTGTGCATCAGAGCATTACATGAAATGCATGTGGATGCTTGGTGCATTGCTTTGTAAGGACCGGGGCTGGGCACGGTCTTTGGGTATTGACCCATATAGCAAGTTTAAATAAAGTTTTGCATTGGTTTTCATCTTCAACTACTAGACTCCACTTCATATCTTACCAAATATAGTATGTAGCTTAGACCTCTTACCCTTAATTATGGCATATTATGGTCCATTTTGGGAGCCATGGCTGGGGCTGCTTTTTATTTAATTGGATTAGAAGGTTAAGCTTTTGGATTATTTATAAGGATGTTTTGTAAAGTGACTATGCATGTCTGCTGGAGGAGACATGTCCTGGCAAGGAATGTTCACTTGAACAATATTCAACATTCCAATAGGAGCATGCTGAAAAGGATTCTGAACATGTATATGATTTGTTACAATAAAATTGTCATGAGAATATTTGTAGCTAACATGATTCATGACTTGTTATTCAGTATTACTAACTTGAGCTATTGTCCATTTAAAATATGTCTGTACAGTAACAATGAATTGAGAGCAAGTTGTTTATATTACAGCAGGATGTGTTGTGTGAAGAAAGTGCTGTGTGTGTGTAATTAGCAAATGTAACTAGATAACTTGCCTCCAACATGAGTGCAAATGGTGACTCAGTCCCATCATGTGATTGTCATAGTGTCTAATCTTGCATTCTGGCCTCTTATCAATAATTATGCTGGAACTGTATGTAGTGATAATGTATTTAAAAATATATTACAAAGGGGAGCATATAGTAACATTAAGTAAAGCACAAATTCCACAGAGTGATTATATATGTGAAAGCTTTGAAGGAGTGAGTGTTATGTAGTTCTTATGATGTATAGTTCATTATTTGTTAATTGTTATATAGTATACTAACCAAAATGTTTGGGTTTCAAGCATAATAATAAAGTTTTAAAAGAAGTTTTAAAAAATTTTAATTGCTACATGTTAAAGTTAGTAATTTTTATCTATCTGCTCTTGCAGACTTTGTACTGCCAGAAGTTACTGCCCAGACATATTCCTTATGGAAGAAATAAATTAATGTTATTATTATTAGATTAGTTGTACAATACTTTAAGCCATGGTTGCACAGACTTATTAAGACTAGGGGCCACTCAAGCAAATCATGAACTGATGGCGGGTGGGCCGCCAGAAGTATAGGTATTTAAAGGAAATAAGGAATTTACTATTATAATTTATTAAAACTATTCTGGAATAGAATTCATTATTTTTCTAATGAACGAGAGTATTATTTTTGGTGGCAGCGGGCGACCAGTATTCGAGCGGCGGGCTGCGGTCTGTGCATCCTTGCTTTAAACACTATTATTCATTAAGGTTTACACTAGCAATTTCTGGGTGTGGTCATTGATATTACTGGGAAGGATAGGCAATTGTTATTGAATATGGTCCATTACAAATAAAGGAAACAGGAAACCAATTTTATACATGATTGTTGTCATAATTGTCACAGTAATTGCTGAGGTTTGGTGTGTGATGATGTCATTATTGAGTCAGGACAATTTAGTTAACAAACAGAATAGCTCTTGTGTCACTGAATTTATTCAATAAATACATGTAAGTATGGGCAGTGATCTCACTATATGGATAAGACTGTCGCCTTGAGAGGTAATAACAAGAAAACAATACAAGGGAATACTAACGGACTCCAAAAATAGACTTGGTCAACTTGAGAGCAATGAAAAGTGCTATGCTTGCAGTTTTGCTGTAGGATTAAATCTGAAATGAGGAGATCAATTTCACAGATGTGGGGCAAAGAATTTCTCGTCTGAAGTGGCAGTAGGCAACTCATATAGGTGTTTAATGCAGTTTCAATTTCATATTCCATGATATTACTGAGACATTTTTTGGGAGTTTATTGTAAAACTACAAAGAAACCTACAAAGCACTGTTTTGTTTCTATATAGCCTAAAGAATGGCATAAAAAATGCTCAACAAACAACTAGGTATTGTAGGTAAAATTGATCCAGATACATTAGGATTGTGGATGTGGTTGCATCAGTGTATGTGTACGTTGATAAAGCTGGGCTGATAAGTGGTAGCAGACTGTTGTAACCCTGCACCTTTTCTCTCCTATTACATTAAACCTAATGTGTAATCATGTTTGCTCTGCTGTCCCTCTGTTGCCCTTTGATATTTACAGTATCAACGTGTTTGAGTAGGCTCATACTGCAATCATTTAAAGACCTTACAATACAATTACTATAACATTTTGTAGGGGTACCATACATAGGTTGAATGCAAAAGCATGTTAATAGCAATATATGTGAGATTTATTTGTACAACATTGTAAATGTAAGATTATCAAACATTCGCAATGTTTTCTAATTTTTGTATTGAATTATGAATTGGTTATTTCATGCAAAGGAATATCCGTATTTACCATACAAAAACACTAGAGTATATCTTTTCTTATTAAACACAGTTAAACTTGGAATTTAAGTTTAGTAGCAATTAGTTTAAGAATAATTTTTTTTTCTGGTACTAAATATTACTAACTATAAAATTTTAGAATTCAATGGACGATGTATCTAACTAACGTTTCGTTACTGTCGACTGTGCAAATACGAATCCTCGAGTTATTTGGACATGGCACATTGGAAGGGTGCGTTTACATTGCGAGAGTAGCGGAACGCACCATAACCGACTGGAGCATGACATCGACCACTCTGTCAAGAGTGCACGACTGTCGATATCTTTTCCTGCAGACTTTGTACTGCCAGAAATTATTGGCCAGACTTACTCCAATGGAGACTATACAGGTTAATTGGAAATAGGTGTAAAATCATTTGCTGGCAAATGATTCAAACATTCATCTCTCTAAACACTTTTACATCTTTCACTAATCAATGTTAATAGTGATAAAGCTTTCAAATTATGCCGTTGAAACGATTGGATTTTGTGTCAAAGTATTTGATTTAATAAATAAAAAATTGAACCTAAATATTTATTATTAATCGTGCAGATGCATCAATAGGTTAATTAAAGCCTTTTTGAATTGGCATCTCAATGCCAACTACTGCCTCTTGGTCAAGTTTAAATGTTTTTTGTGTTGTAATAATTGCACACGAAGATGAACGAGATTTATTTACCTAGCTTGCACTGTTGTTCGAGTGTCATTTGCAGATTCCTCGAATTCCAAGGGGCAAGTCATCTTAGCAAGTCGCTTACCCTAAAACTACATTTTTAATGTAGCGATTGACGAGGGCTCCCTGGAGGGCCTCTGTTCGGGTCGCTTTATAATACAATTTCAAAAGACTGGGAGGTCGCGGTTCTCTCAAATCACTGATGCAAACACTCCATGGAGTGCGTAAGCCCACGTGCATTTTCGAAGAGATGGTCTAGTCTATAACACTTGTTAAGCATTCCGTCGAAGGCGATTGCTGTTACCTGGATAATATTACTACCTCCTCGGAAAGTTTAAGTGCTGGGAGAAGAAGTCACGGAAGAAGTTCCAGTAAAGCTTTCTATCTATCGGTGTTGACGACCCTTTTGGTTAAAAAACCGACCTGAAATTTAATATGGCAGCTTGGTTTTAGAACGAGTTGTTGCTGTAATTTTATTCACAAGCATATTTTGCAACATGGTGACGTCCAAGTGATGTGATTATAGTATATTCAACTATCACCAAAAATCATCAAAAATGAGGCATGTTTTAAGTTAGCGCGATATCGGAAAGGGAAGACTGCGCCATGATAACTTCACACATATATGTTAAAAATAAATAAGTATATTAAAATTAATTACGTTTCTTATTTGGTTCTTGTTTGCACAACAGCGTCCATTTGTAGTAGTTCATTAGCGAATAATGAAGAGTCGAATAGAATAAATGAACTTGACCTGATTGAATCAATTGTAACAGATAAATTAAAACTCAAGCTTTCGTTCTCACGTAATTAATTCGAGCTGATGTTAATTATGCATCTAATATCTGGGTGATAAGAACTATAATTGCTTATTTGATACGCTTATTATTAAGTTTCGTAAAGAACCGTGTAGTGTAGCAACTTAAACCACACGGTTATGAGTTAAAAATACTATCTTCATGTTATGGCGGAATTTTAATTGTCTCTGAGGGCTTAGAGGTCTGGAGTGGAGACCCCGGACTGACAAGTGTAGCATAGGACGTCCACCGGAAAGGATAGACCTCAAGGTCGTCGAAAGACGATGTATGGAATTCGTTTCCTCTCAGTCCTTTTAGAAACCTTCGGAGTTTACACTGGTACTTCAATACTGATCACCTCAACATATTATTTTCTAACAGTATAATAATACGTGTAAAAGATATAAAAGGTTTAATGTCCAGCTCATTTTCTCTCATTTACTGTAAGACGAACTGCCTTGCATTGCAAGAAGGTCTACTTAAACCCGCTACGCAAGTTCTAGTATTCCTATAACGCGATTGACCCGGCAACCGATCCTTGAATATATTGCAGAAAATTTACGTCTCATCACTAAAGCGATTTAATTCGAGTAGAAGAAGAGATAGAGAAAATGAGATGCAAAGCCGTTTTAAGAGATTTTTTATATAAATCTTACAGCCACACCTGTCAGACAATACCTAAAATAACATAACTGTGGAGTGTTGTACTAATAAATAGATACTATATTATTTTGGTACTTAAACTCGAAGTAGGGCAAGTTACTGTACTTAACAAGTAGGTGGGGTCTTCGGTACAAAGTACTTGAGTATGATTTATGTTAGGTATGATAATAGTAAAAGAATGACCAGATTTTCGGACGTCTAGAGTACCACTTAATTGGATTTTTTTTAACAGCCCAAACCGAGGTACCCTCTTGTATTTTTGCGACTAAAGAGCTTGGTAGCCTTCTGAATCAGAAGAAACAAAGTCATAGATCTGGGTTATTGTAAAAGTAAACAGTATTTTACTATTAAAAAAAGGTTATAAATTTCTTTGATTTTATATCTTCCTTATTAACTTCATTTCAACTAAAGGACTTCCACTTTAGAACATAGTCCGATTACAAAGATTTCCAATAAGAATGTTTGAAAGCGGCCACTATACAGCGTTTTGACAGATGACTTTGTTAAGTTTGTCAAGGCTTATACATGCTGTGCTGAGCTTGCCGGTCCATTGTCTTAACTCTACTGAAGTTCCCTTCGGCTATAAGTATTATCCTGCCAATAGTCACTTTAACTTGCCCTTTCCCTGAGCCATCTCTTTTCATCCAAAGCCTCCACCAAAAATCATCACGATGATCGGTCCTGCCTTGTTGGCTTCCAATGACTTCCCGCGACTTTAACTATATTGTTGCTCGACATAGTGGGGGTCCTACCCACGTTACGTCAACCGGCTCGTGGTTGCCGCTCGAGAACCTTTCGGTCCAAACCACCATCGGTTTTACGAGCAATGTGCCCTGCCCATTTAGAATTTTTTGAAAAAATTAGTCGTGTCAATTTATAAGAAAGCGATATCACTTTTCGGTATCCATAATATAATTACTGTCACTGTTATATTACAATTAATAATATAAAATAAATTTGAAATTACATAATTAATCATATTATCATTTATGATTTGCTATCTCCGCATATCAATGTATTAGCTGGATATACGTAGAAACCTTTCGTTATTCTTTATATACGAGTGAAATATTGTAGAAAATATTTTAAATAATTGAGGAATAAGCTATAAAATGTAAAGACCATTAGTTATTTTAGTGATTCTCAATATTACTCTGTGAGTTTTCTTAATAAAGATTACATAAAACTTGACTTATAATTAATAAAATTTACCAGTTGTAATAACTATTAAATAATGTTAATTTAAATGAAACTAGAAACTTTACTGTTTTTGTCATGGTCGTTATTATAAAATTCAGCATGATGACCATTTTATATAAGCTAATAAGATTATTACATGTGCCCATTACATATGTTTAAACTTAAAGTCCTAACTTGTTTTTCTTTATGAGAGCAAGTTCGTTATCTAAGTGAACCAATTAGGCATTGATCAGCGATACTTACTGAATTAAATTTAAGTTTTATAATCTGGTGTACTTATTTATATATAAGAAAATAAAGGATGTCAATGAATAAATCTTCCTATAAT
>DWIC01000516.1:0-11485 GCA_018248135.1 Battus belus
ACGCTACCTATATAACACATCTACCCTTACGAAATTGAAGCAAAAATAAAAAGTTTTATAATATTGTTTTTATTTTCTTTTAATCACATTGAAATATTCTTTAATTTAGTTTTTATTTCATAAAGCTTGGTGGAGTATCTAAGAAGATATCGACGATTTCAAAACCGATCCTTTTTCATTGCGGTTCAGTGTATTTGAATGAATCTTCAGTAAAGTCCTTGAAATTGCATTTACTTAACAATTCCTATACACACAAAATTAACTCGAATTTTGGAAATACAAAATCAATCTAGGAGAAAAAAATCAATTTCATCAAAAAAAAATAATCTAATTTTTTTAATTAAATTTCGCTGTCCCGAATAACGTTGTCCTGTCTTAATTATGAGTAGTCAATTTCGAATTTCGAATCGAAAAAGTTATTAAAAAAAACTGTGTAATTATTGTACAACTATTTGAAACATGGCGCATCTAAGAAATAATACGATTTTATTTGAATTTTTCTTGTCTTTTATTTGTTTATCGCTCAGGAATTAAATAGTAATGTTTTCTATACCTTCCCAAAAAATTAGAAAAGTCTGAAAAAAATATGTAAAAAATTGTTCTTAAGCTACCGTGATCGAGAAAAATAGGAATTCAATTTTAAAATATATACGCAGATCTGTTATAGTGAAACCGTAACCGCGATTTCCAGCCTAACAGCGACACCTGATGTCACCAGGGTCGTCAGATGAACTGGTAACGGATCGCGAGGTTGAATTGCGGTTCGTAAATAATTAAACACCTGCCCTATGCGAAATAGACTAGACACGATTAGAGCTAGTTTATGTTCTAAATCTGTTTGCACCAAATGCTCGACTGTCAATAAATATTCAACTAATATTTAATAGATGATACATGAAACAAGCAACTAGACTCTTGTGGAAAATACACGGGGTCAGCTGATGTGCAGCAAAGGAAATCCTACGTCTAAAATGATCATGATAATGAAATAGTAAGAAACAATATTTAAAACTATTTGGAGATATCAAATGAACAAATGTTTCGAAATGATTTTCGTAGCCCTACCAGCAACAGTTTAGTGCGCACCTAATATGTCTCTTACCAAAACTGTTTAACTGGCAGCAAAGTGAGATGATTAAATAAACTTAATAAAAACATTGACACAAAATATTTCTGAAGCCTATAATAGATTATAAGATGTGTATGAGGAAAACGAGATAGGAAAATTCCACTTTGTCTAATATAAAAGGGTTGAAACAATGATTTAACTCAAAACGAGGCAATAAATTTAGATACAACATAGTTTTTATCTGGCAACTGTGCAAAATGTTCCTCATATTTTATCAAATTAGCTCAGTTCAGCAACAAGTGAAATATCTGTGTGGGATATACCATAATCGCCCCGCTTGGCATGTGGGTTGGCGATCGCAGTGTGGTATTATGGTACACAGAGGCACTGCTATGCATTTTATAGAAAATTGTTTGTTAACAGTGGCAATCCTATATAATGAATGCACAAAGTATAAATAATATTAGATGGTGCGCACGGCGCTGTGTTAATAATTCATGTTTTTTACATGGCTAAATGTTCGTCTCTCGTTGACCTGTGTGAACAGCATCAAAATTATTTATTTTCATACTAACAATGTTGTGTATTAAAACTCATTTCATTAATTATTTTGCTTGCAAAAACTTTCTTTATCTATTAATTTAGAATTCAATATTCACAAGTAAAATCCTCAAAGTGTGTGTTATATAAGATTGTAAGTCACAGTTCTATAACGTCAGAGCTATCAAAGTAAATAAAAAATAAAAAAAAAATTAATAAAGAAAGGCACTCGCACTTGTCATAAGAGTATTCGAAGTACCGACCTTTATTGATAGTTGAATGAACTACGAAGATTTCAAAAATCAGATTGCGTTTAAGGATCCCATAAAATATATATGAAGAACGTCAATAAACGAATGAAAAAAGTATTGCGCTGTGCACAGGGCGGTTACCGCGCGGCGCTCCCCGTCCGCGGCGTAAAATAAAATAAATGGAACTGTACTCGCTACCACAAGTTTCGAGCACTTGTCGAGTGCACGAGACTTTTTATGGGGATGCTTGAAGCGATCAACAAAATCCACTATGCAATTGATTTTGAGAGACTATTGCCAAAATACTCATACAAAAATATAGTTAATGCAATCGTTAAAAAGTTACAAACCCCAATGGTTTTATTGTCAAAAATATTATGTTAACTTACTTTAAAGGTAACGATTATTAATGTACGTAACGATCTGATTCTATAAAGTCATTTTATCTTTGACTTTGTCTCAAGCAGCGCTTTTGTCTTGGTTAATCTTGGTACCGCGACTTACTGTGAGGTATCCATTACCATCATCATTGTGACAGTTGGTAGACGCCGACTGCAACGCATTGGTCTCCCTAAACATATCTCCTTGGGGAAATACCATATTATCCAGGCTTCGCGGCGGGGTTGGCGATCACAGTGTAGCATTATAGTTGGCAGAGATCGCTGTTCCGCATCTTCTGAAAACTGGTTTTTGAGCAATCCTGAATAATGAATACACATTGTGAATTATACCACTGGACTACTGCTGCTGATCCACGGCCACTGATGCGGCACCACCAACGACCGAGCCATTCATCAATACCGCACTATATTGTTCACGTAATGCTTCTGATGTCGATACAATTTTCATAAAATATTTTAGAAAAGAGTTTAAAAGTAAACTTTCTCTTGGTTTCATTAAATTATTGGAATACGCTCTCATCTAATGTTCCTAATGTCTCTCATGATCATGTAATATATTTATTTATAAGAACTCGTAAAAAAAACTGTATTATTACAGCTTGGAAAATATTCATTATAAAAGTGATCAAAACAAAGTTGATACTGTATTTAGAACCCTGGAAGTTTTAAGTTGAAGGATTCCACCATAGTGGAGCTGAATTTGATCCTAGTTTTTATGAAAAAAGTTAAGAATTGTGAAATGGATAATAATATGAAAAAAAATGCTTGTGCCCCTTTGCAAGAAAATGTAATAGTAATGTTATTTATAATAGACCTCGACAAGGGACGGAGCCTCATTAAACAAAGTCTGACAAAGAAGTAACGAGAAACTATTAAAATAAGAAATATCCCGGCTGCCGGTTTTTTCCCGCCGGTCAAGTCAGACGTCGTACTATAATTTAATTCCAGACAAAGGACGTTTCTCGAAGTGGCCTGCAATAACTGAAACTTTGCGAGAAAGAAACGTTTTAAGGAAGTCGCTTTGGAACAGGTTTAAAGCTTTTGTTTATTGAAGAGATGGAAAACGAAAATTACATTGTGCTCAAAAGCATCTCGACGCCCGGACCCGAGCGGTGCAAGCGGTTTGCGGTTTGTTATTAAATCGCGAGCTTTTCTCTAAATAATTACACGTAAGAGCGCGTTTTTTTAGTTTCATAAACTTGACGCACTTGACGCACGTTATGCAAAGTAAAACAACAACGAAGCACGTGTTGTATGTGGGTCACAAATCACAGGGACGCGGACGCACACGGCGCCCGCGAGGCGTATATCGTCATCACCATTTGAGTCATAGTACAATAACCTCTGGACGTGGGCCTCCCCCCTAGATGTCCAATAGTATCAGTTAAAAGCTTTTTTCCTCCAGCATCCCCCAACTAACTCAACAAGAGCGTCTCTCCAGCTTGCGAATGGACGTTCTACGCAGCGATATCCATGCCATATGAAAAAGAGCATTTGTCTCATTGCGAGTTTTCTATTTGTCTTGACCAAGTGGAACCACTTCTTGTAAAACTCCTTCGATCACTTCAATTTGGAACACACGCAACAACATATATGATTATGATTTATGGCAGTCGGCACTCATTTTATCTAAAACATATAATCAAGTTATGAAGCATAATATGATACTTATAACTGGACACACAATTGGAAATTACAAAAGCTTTTGTAATTATTTTGTACGATAGGGTGATCTTACTATAAAATTACGTGATTGTAAAAAAAGAAATCAGGCGTTGCAAACAATCATGCTACACTTAAAAAAATAAATGTTTGGGGATAAATAAGATTGCATGAGGAGCACATACTAAGTTCCGTCACCTGCAAAACCGCCCCTCCGTTCCGTCTCCGCTCGACGCGACCACTTTCAACAGATCACGTATGAAACATGTTGCAGCTGGACGCGGGCCGCTTGCAACCGCTTCTATTGGAACTATGTGGTGTGGGTACATTTAAATTATGAAATAATTTTAAGTTTACAAAGCAGATATAGTTAATTTATTAATAATCTCTGGAATGAATTACAAAGGCTAGAAATAGTGTTCATGTATCGTAAACAAGTCGTAAATATTAACAAGTTTTTTTTAAAAAATATGTAAATTAAGCTCATTTTTACACTACAAGCTTTTGTTCTAAATAACTGGGTGTAAGTTATAGTTTTTCTTGAATCTGTACCCAAAACATGAGATTTTGGAAACATTAATCTTAATGCAACGACAAATCAGGATTCAATTTTCATAAAATATTTGATAATAATTCTTTCGTTAATGTTAAACCAGACCACGCCACCTCTGTGTGTGTGTTTCGATTCCGTGTTAATAAAACGTTATTATTATATCTGTATTCATTAACCGAGTCCAACTTCAGAAGTCTGTTGTTCAGTTCGAGCGGCGAAAGGTTTTATGAGATGACATCAAAAAAGTTTATATTTTCGTTTGTTAAGGAAACTTGTGATGACATCTGTCCGGCCGTTTGTAGCAGCCCCCGGCCGCTACAAACGATCGAACTCGTGTTTGTACACGTATGCCGCTGCTTTATTTGCACTAAAACGTGGCCGCTATGAATTATTCATAAAACCGCTCGCTTTTACGAAGCTCACTTGTCAAGACAACTGGGTGCCAGCTCTCGTAGACTTTATGGTTTCTTATAAATATTTGTCCTGGCTTTGCCCATCTAAAGCCGATAGAACAAACGTAGGACATTGAATACTAAAACTTTCATAGGATTATCAAACTGAATAAATTGGAACAAAATTCAATCCTCATTCACAACACCAATTAGTCGTGTTGTACACGAATACAATATACAAATATGCTGCTCTCCAATTTAATGCCAGTGTACAATGTAGTGCCATGTGTACCTTAGAAGAAAGGTAGTTAAACACAATTTAATAGAAAGTACAATGAAAATGAGCTCATTTAGACTATTACGCTGTTGCGTTAATTCCGTTATTCTGCGAAAAGATTAGCCGCATTCGAACGTTACCATCGGAACCTTCTGTTTTATATCACGTATCGCTCGTTTCGAAACATCGTCGGCGGCGCCTGGTCGCTTTGCATACACTTTGACATATTATTTCATTTGAGTTCGTAGGAAACCAAAAATATTTTATAGTTAATTATTACTATTATAAGCTTATCGTGTCTTCTTGATGAGCAAAGAGCATGCTCCAGATTTATTCTTTTTAAATAATAAAAATATACGAAAGTAATAAAATAGATAATAAACAATGCAATAAAATAAATAAAAAGGTATGTTTAACGTCCTAGGTAATATCGTACGTGAGATGGTGCATGTCATCTACATTAGCCAATGACACAAATTTATACACAAAGCAACCAAACCTGTACGCATCGTCTGATTTTTACAAATCTTATTAATAAATTCTCCGAGCATGTAAATGCGGCCTGTGTGAGTTACGCCAACTTCGCTGCAGCCAGTCTGAGGCAGGAATACATAATGCATGGGTGACTCTAATTGACTACGACATTATTACGGATATTAATCATAACAGTCGTTTAGCAATATTTTTTATGTTCCCCTTCTCCAATGTAAAAGTAAGTCGGATCGTAGAGTAGCTAACTTCTTGGATTTTTATTTAACGCAAATAAAGGGATTTCTTCGAGTCTGCCTCTGACCTCTAACAGAGCGGGTACTCAGGAATGCTGACGCTGGACAGCCCTCGAGTGAGCTCGAGCTTACGTACAGCCTCAGGGCAACTGTACACCTCGGGCGGGGCATATCCTACACTCGCGACGGTGAAGACGGCAACTAGTTCGGGCAATGTCGGGGACCCTCTTGATTAACTTGCGAGAGGAATCCATTTAATTTTTGATATTACTTTATAGTCTGCTAATGTGTGGCAGTATAAATAGACGCTACACTTGAACTACGTAGAAAAAAACGTGTTTTTCACTTACGTGAGTTTCGTCAGCAGTTAGGACCGTTAAATTGTAATCAAACGATAAACGCCGATTCATCGAACTCTCATTCACAAGTCTTCCCAGTGACCAGACCAATTAAACAAATTTCAACATGCTTTTACCTTTAGCTACAACTGGTCACGACAAAGAGAACAATACAGCGCACTTGGAAACGGGCGCAAACCATCGACGCTAGAACCGCAAAGAATGCGGCTTTGAATCCGCGTGAGGGGTTTATGAATTCTGCGCGGATTCAAAACAGTCGAGCCAAGAACAAGGGTCTACATCGTGTGCATATGAATTATGCAAATGCGACAATACCGTGGACGCGTAAGAGGAGTAGCGAGGGTAGCGGCGGAGGGGAGGATAAGGGGATAGAGGAAGAGGAGTGCGGCGGTCGTTGTCGCGGCAGCCGGCGGCCGGCGGCCGGCGGGCGCGTACGGGATTTGCATACCGCGCTCAACTTGCCGCAAACTTTGTTTAGTTGAGACACCAGATTGTATTTTTTGTCGAAATAACTTGGAAAGTTACAATGTAACTCGGTGTTGTTTTTATGAGTATATGTTAAAATAATACAGGAACTGTGTTATGAACTCTAACGGGTGGCGGCAGTCAGTAGTAGCGTGTGAATAGACGGAGTGTTTCAATATCAACGCAATTGTTAATTAAAAAATAAAACCAAAATTTTGTTAAATTAAAATTTTCTTTCTATAGATTCGTCAATTTTTTTATACCACGAGTAAGCTATCACAGGCTCAGAATGGGAATCTGCTTAAAAGAGCCGGCCAGAAAATCAAAAGTCGCCTTTTTATTTAACAATGTTGTACATCATAATATTAACCCTGCAAAAGAGTCAACAAACCAAGCTGCATACATGTCGATCAAGTAAAATCTGTTTATTGCTCTAATAAGAATTATATTTAAGAAAAGGAAGGTTTGCAATATCCTGTGCAAGTTTTTGCCGCATTCATACATTTAGACGTGTATTGTTAATTTTTGAAGACAACACAAGAAGGATTTATCATATGTCTGTCACTATTTCACAAATAATTATTTAAACTTAGTTATTTCAATTATTCGTTATTAAATATGAACATCTGCAACGATCCAAGACCCATCAGACGATTCCCGTACGGGGTGACCTCATGCCTATTGCAGTTGCGCTGTCCTCGTACGGGACACCCACGCGGGGTTGAGCCCTGCCGCGGCACGTCATCCATATTGCACGCGGCTTCTGTTGCGGCAGCGCGAGGAAGCCCAACTGGTGCCGTCCTTCTCATGTTACAACAGCATCGACAAGACGGAGCCCCGATAACTTATTCATGGCCTCCGTTTCCACTTGATGCTGTATCAATACATTACATTAAACTATTACAAATGAAATGGTATAACTTATTCTCGTAAATTGTAACAAATTTCTAATGAATTTCATTACGTAGGCATAAAAAATATGACTGGAGAAGAAAAAGTTTATGAGTCAGTTTGGAGATTGTGGTATATCACTCCATATTAGACTACGTAATTGGTGGGTCAATTGGTTGTGAGTATACCTCGCATCTGTTAATACGGTTCGCGTGTCTCAGTAAATTTTTCTATAGACCTCGATGGGTTTAGAAGATGTCAATTCTAGATTACAGCGAGAATGCATTACATTTCCCGGAGACCACACCGTTAACCATGGTTTAGGCATCGGGTTAAGGAGGGAGAGTTTCGACTCAAACCTTAGACTGTATATGCATTCAATATTTTGTCAAGATAGAAGTGTGATCTTGTTCTGATAAAAAAGTTGGGATTATAAAATTTACATTGCACTTCTTACAGTTCCAATCCCTTTCCAAAGCCCTTTGCATGAACAGACGTTCCCAGGACTTCACTGGAATTGTTCATTCTATCCTGGACAAATCTTCCCATAGCGCCGTCTTGTTTTGACATCACAATCATTTTAGCCGTAGATCGTCCAAATCTTGACATAGGTCACCACCATAAATAACAAATAAAAGCGGTGGAAAGCAAACCTACGTTGCACTTGCTGATCTGTGAACTTAAAAACATTTAAACATTTTAATGTAATCGATTTCCGAGGTGATACTTGATCTTGCTGAGAAGAATACGAAGCATAAGAAAGTAATTTTAGGGAACAATTAGCAGCAGCCCGCCTCGGCAGGAAACTCATGACATAAATAAAGACAGCATTGCGCTGCAGCCTCACTCACAATTGGTGATTCCAAAGATTTACAGCGCGCGGAATATTATTTCTCCGACGCAATATTAATGGCAGCCGGTTAGGCATCTTTGCAAATTTATGGTTAATTTTCTGCACCGGAGAACTTGTTCAGATCGTACTCACATGCAC
This sequence comes from Battus belus, assembly GCA_018248135.1. Classification (NCBI taxonomy): domain Eukaryota; kingdom Metazoa; phylum Arthropoda; class Insecta; order Lepidoptera; family Papilionidae; genus Battus; species Battus belus. Next base: position 8,577 of record DWIC01000516.1, read on the forward strand.
GCCCAAACCGGATACACGGGTAATCATCTCGGAAGAATATCCGTTTATATTTTCAAATAAGCCTTCGTAATATTCCAGCTTCTAGTAGATAACGCGGAGCGGGCTGATTTTAATCCCACAACCACCCGGCTGCCGCACCTAGTTGTTCATCTCAGTTTGTAAGCTGTACGATTTTTACATAACAGATTCGATTCCGGGAAATGAATCTACAATTTTCGATCGTAAATAACGTCTTACAGTATATCACCACCGTTTCGGTTTAATTCTATATTGTTTATAATGCCCGTTGGAAATCAGGTATCAAGGATTTCATTTGTATTGAATAATTGTGTGTGAAATCTCACAAAATTTCGCAGTTTGTGCTTGTAATGTTTAAGTGTTTAATTGTAAATAAAAATTTTAAAATTTGAGTAAACATTGCGCAGTTAGAGGTAAAGTATCCTCCTAATCTGAATGAATAAGAACTGTAAGTATAAAATATAACATGGTCTTACACGTGAGTATAAGGTACATACAAACCTATGTTTATAAATCTTGAGAATATTTTATAAAGAAATTTTATTGCTATCTTTCTGGCTTTTGTAGTTTTGGCAGGTTAAAGGAGACCGATTGCAGCGAACAACTTACCTAAGACAACTACTTGGGGGCAATGGCTCAGGTTAAGATTAAACGGATGCTCAATGAAATGACTTAGCGCAAGGGCCTTCGAGTTTAAGTACGCGTTTAGTGTCAAGACCCAAGAACATTCGAAACAATCGAACCTTATCAAACTTGGTCGACTTAATTATTTCCGTATCTATAATAATCAAGGGTTGCAGTCCTGTAATCAATGAATTTTCACAATACGAACAACACGAACAACAGTCAACAAAATATCGCACAATGCCATAAATAATCAAAATTCATAATTAATGTTGCAATAAAGGGAATCAAAATTTAATGTTGGTCGTAAAAAGAATTCTTAATTTGATTCGGATCATAAAAGAGACACTATATTTATTTTAAAAAATACAGCTTCCATTACTCTTTATATATTATATTATACTGATCTTGAAAATCGTACAGCAATCAGTTATGTTGCTAAAGGCGTATTTATTTAAACAAGAGGGCGAGTGGGTGAGATCGCTTATCAAGTGAACTCGTTTCTCATATGAGCGGGTTAAGCGTTTGAAAATAGATCGATCTTTTATTTGCTCGCGGCACTGAGAGTATAATTACTCCGGCGCGTTACGGTCGGTTTACTCCGTCGCAGCCTCCCCGGGCGTCCCAGGAGAGCGCCTGTCTATAAAGAACCGACGCATTTATCTGCAACGGTTGTTATCCTCGCCGAGCGGGCAGCGAAGTAATTCCATTAGCGGCCGGATGCAATTGTTTTACAAATTAATGTAGAAGTTCCCCGGGTCACGTCCGCTCATGTTATTTAAACTCAGTTTATAATATTTTGAATGGACTAATTATGGATGCGCTCTAATTGCGCCCTTGTGTATCATTTAGGGAATTGTTAAACTTCAGACAAAGAGTAAGCGGAGTTGTACAAATGTGTAGTTTGAAATGCGCCAGTTCGCTGCGTTCATGTTTATAACGTTTTTATTCACGGACATGTCGTGACCTCGGATATTACTAATGGATAAGTTGCAATATAATGAAAAGAAGTTAAAAGAAGTTCAGCATAGCAAATTACGGTCAGATCTTGGTTGATCACTGTGTGGACCCTGGCCATAGAAACAGTTGGGATGAATTTCGAAATATAAGTATAAAATGATTAGGTCACTGGAGTATACGGAATGTGAAAATAATATAGTTTTTAGAATATATGAGTTCGAAGCAATGAACGGAAACAACGGAGCCATTCAATTATTTTGCGGTTCAGTTTGATTGGAAGTTTTCGATGCACAGCGCGCATTGTGCGCAGCAAAACGATCCGTCAATTGATCACGCTCCGCTCCGACGCACGTTTCCATGCAAATCGTCAAGAAAATGTGCTGAACGTTCGTCTGCGTGGAATTGTAAACTGCACAATTGTCGCAACGGTGAGCGTGAGTGTCGCAGCGGCTCTGCTGCTTTGTACGTCTTTAGATTTACAGTTCTACCCCGCGTGGTGCATGTCATCTCATCATCTCATCATCTCTTAACTCCAACATTTTCTTTAGCGCTCCGCACCATATTCCGTCCTAGCACAACATTTACAATACTAATTAAAGCAATTAAACTAATTCTCGTTGTTAATATGTTAATATTAAACTACTGTAAATACATTGTTTATTAATTCTTACAAGCTACCTATAAGTATGATGATGAGAAGTCTGCTATCTAACCTATGACCAGAGAAATGAGTCCGCCGCCTCTGTTTTACTCACGCACTCTTGTCTCTTGACTCTTTACTAACGTGTAATTAATTTATTTAAAAAAAAAATGTAAAAATATACTATCATTGTGTGAATGACGTTAATGGTGACAATAAGACTTAATTCGTTTGCTCTGTTCTGCTATTAAGTATATTATGAGAGTGAATGCAAAAACTCCTGCTGTATTTATTGTGGTTTCTTCTGAAATCGGAACGTGCTAGGAACCCTCATATACCTAAGCTGAGGGATGATGAGGGATAGCATTACAGGGTAGCTCGATCTGATTCTGGTTTTTTTTTAAATTGGACTCTTAAGGCATTCTTGTTTTGAGGTGTATCAGTGATCACTGTCAATGATCATGTGTGTAATAAGCGATGACAATAATATGATTTAGTAAAAAAATAGATGAATCTTAGCGACGGTCCAGCAATCGATGTCTTACTGTGACATGTCCGCTTTACGAGACGATCACTGTCTTCAATGTATGTCTCCGACAACTAGGTTCTCACCTTAACACAATGTTACAGAAAAATCCCATCTAACTTGTGTAGATAATATCTTCTC
>DWIC01000517.1:0-11465 GCA_018248135.1 Battus belus
ACCTTAGATCTCATCGTTGCTTCCCATCAGGCAAGATTGAGGTCAAACGCACTCAAATACATAATAAAAAAAAACAAAAAAAAATATACGGGCTGTTTACACTTACTTCCAATAACACTGCTTAAATTTTCTGAAATATGTTACATTAATTATTTTTTTCTATTCGAAAGCAACTGCTCAATAAATTAAGGCTGTATAAAGTCTGCTGGGCCGCAGAGAACAATAAAAAAAATAGTTTTAGACAGTCTCCTAAATTATTCTTGCAGTGTTATCATTGCATCTTCGACATATCGAATCTGCATCATATCATTCGTAAGGCGCCCACTGCTGGACATAGACAGACTGCCGACCTTAGCAAGAAGTCCGACTAATGGGCAGGGATCCTTCGCTGCGCATGTCGGTTCGTGGCTTGCATCACTATACCTTAAGGCCCCAACGGCCATCTCTATGGTATGTATGGCCACATTATTACACTTGAAGACGCATACTTAAAAATCTGAATATTGCTGACAAAAAAATAATGTTTTTAATATAAATTCCAGCTGTTAAATAAAATAATTTTCAAAACTTTCTCTCACCTTATCCATACAGTCTTTTACGAAATATTAGGAGGACCGGCAAGTAATATCGCTTTCATAAGGTAAATTTACACGACTACAATTTTAACAAATGTTTATTTCTAAACAACAATATATTCACCTTCGTTATCAACAAGCTTTTGCCGTCTAGTATAAAAACCGGAGCAGCAAAAATCAATAGCTTTTTCTGTAAAATTCTGCAAAAACGACACTGCCATTTTTATTAGTTTTTTTTTATCTGCCTCAATAGACCTTATACTGTGAAATGTTACTAATCTAGCGTTGGACAGAAATTTAACTACACTGTATTCTAAAGATTAACCGTCCAGATCCCCTCGAAGGCCTAGATTCGCGTTCATCTACCTCTTCATTAATTCAGCTATAACACGCCCACAGTTGACATAGGCCCATGATGACTTCCTACGAAAATGGAGGGCCATGCCATGTCTACCGTCTCGTGGTCATCAATCAATGTAGTCTCGCTCCAAGAATCTTCAGCGGCATGAGCACGTCGATTATCTACCTAAACAAATGTTAATGATAGTATCAATGTTGCTTTGAAGCCCGTTCCAGAATAAGTAGTTACTTGTGCTTGACAGGCCTAAATCCTTCAACATCTTATAGGGAGAATTCGGTATTGTACATCTAATAAATAAATCATATTTCAGGGTAATCTCTTAACATATCGATTTAGTCTCGGAAAAAACAACAACAATGAGTTTTGTTATTAATTCTTATCGTAAGTTGATACGGGAGGTCCATCTCCAGCACGTGGAGGTCGTATGTCTGTAACGATGATAATGATTATGATGAAGTACAAAAAGTATCGCGAATTTTGTGTATTATCAAAAATTATTTATTTATTCGCGAATATCTATTTTGTCCACTTCAAAGTAATCCCCCTGGGATATTATACACTTGTGCCAACGTTTTTCTCAATCTTCGAAGCACTTCAAAAAAAATTTTTTGTATCTTGTTCAGCTCCTCCTTCGATGCCGTCAATCGGGACGTAGCGTCGTCCTTTCACGGGCCTCTTCAGTTTCAGGAACAAGAAAAAGTCACAGGGGCCCAGATCTGGGCAATACGGTGGCTGCGGTATCATTAGTGTGTTGTTTTTGGTCAAGAAGCCGCGTACAAGCAGCGATGTGTGGCGTTATCGTGGTGCAAAAGCCAATTTTTGTTTTTCCGCTATTTCTGGCGGATTGCTTCGCGCAAATTGGGCATAACTTGCAAGTAATATTCCTACTCATGATGCACCACGCTTCTGCAATCGAAGAAAACTTTAAGCAAAACTTCGCTATACTTTTTCAACATACTGTATATAATTTTTTTTTTTCAAATACTTCCTAAATTTTTTTGTTTGTATTTTAATAGATATGTTCATTTTTTTCTATATATTTTAAACATTAGATTATTTGAACTTGTTTTTGGCTGTTTATCTATCGGACATTGGTTTCACCGGGTGGTGAGGTCGCTTGGCGCTGAAGGCGGTCAGATTGGACTTGTTTACAGTAACAAAATTCAAGAGTTACTTCTGGAACTTTGGTGAGGCCCATTACAGAGTTTCACCAGCTTCATGAATCGACATTGAGCACAAATGCCATAAGACAATCTTCACTTAGAAATGTTGTCACTCGAACTGCGTTTAGCACCCAAATCAACTGTTATTATGAGATTTATGAAAATTGGTTATGGACCATTATGTATATGACAAGAACTTCTAGGTATTCATATCTCCGGAGAGAACGAGATCAAAATTGGTTAGGGGCCATTATGTATATACCAGAAACTTGTAAGGGTGCAGATCTCCGGGGAGAACGAGTGTGATGGCGGGTGAACGAATCAAACCACGCAGAAAATTTATTATTGTGTATTAAATGATAAACCACGTTACATACAATGCAGCATACAAGGGACACGCACCCCTCAGCTCAAATAACGTGAAATGAAACCATGTTGAATAAAAACCAGGCTTATAATTAATCAATATAATAAATTAAACCGACGCTGCACCGCCCGGGGGCGTTCTGTGCGCAGCGGACGAACGACAAGAGTTCTTACAATTTCTAACAAATCGCTTATTTACACATTTTGGAAACATTACATATATAAACATAGAACACAAATACATTAGTTGTGATGTAACACAAGTATAGACTACACTAGGAGGTAACAGGCGCTTGGCACTATCTGTGGAAAGTGTCTCGGTGGGGGGTGTGGAGTGCCAGTGCCCCCCTGAGGATAAGCAGACCGACGGCGCCGGGCCTTAGCCGCCCCTTCCGCGTGGAAGTCAGAGCAAGGCGCCGACCTCGTCCACCACACTCTATCCCGCGATGAAGCACCGCGTTTCATCGGGGTAAAACGCCTCACCACGCTTGCCTGCCATTCTCTACAGGTATACACGAAACGATACGTAAACTACAATTAAAATACATATAGACCTCTACATAAATATATATTTATATATATATCACGGTTTCCACATACGCAAGTAGGAAGACATACCCTTCCCACCCAATCCACTCATGGAACGTACGCCCTGCATAACTTTGATATTAATTAAAAAGCACGACGGCGATAACTTCAGGCATTTGAACTACGCTGTTCGATAAAGTCGGGCCGCTAAACAACACAACACAACAGGCGGCAAGTTTTGATAGCGCGTGTGCTTTAAATAACAAGTGGGCAACGGTTTACCGTTTACTTTATCGTACCAACGCAGCCGTATCGCTCTCCTGCAGCGTCATCGGATGCATCGGATGCATCGGATGCAGGTCTTACATTCTACCTTAGCTGTGACAAAAGTCAATTACAGAACGGAACTACAACTTATGATAAATATTTCAAAGTTACAGAGCATTTTATTTCATTTGACAGTAGATTTAGAGTATGAAATCGTTTGCGAGCGCGTAGGCGGCGGCTTTCTTGTTCCGTTTCATTCAGTTCCGTAATATTAACCATTATAATAGTGTACGTGTATATAAACATTCATTGTAACAATTCAGCTCCGGGGGTGTCAGGGTGGGTCCGTTAGCCGGGCGGGGGGAGGCTCCGTTTAGGCGACGTTTATCATGTTCAAGTTCTCCTTCAGCTTTTCAAACAGACTCTCGCTGTCGCTGTCGGTGTCGATCATCTGAAAGAGAGAGAATGTATCGTTAGACTGGCTGTTGTGTTCGCACCAATAGGAGTTTTTACTCAGTATAACAAAATAATAAAATTAAAAATTAAGTGTATGGGCGTGTGGGTGCATGCGTGTGCGCGTGTGCGCGTGTATAGTAGACAGTAATTTTGTTTTCGCAATGACCTCGGCCCCGCCCGGCCCCGCGTATCAGTTGAGCGGCTCCACGATACGGAGGCGAGTGTGTTTATTGCTACTACATACTACTGCTACTACAGCCTTGTAGTTTTAGTGTAACGAGTCGCACCAATCGTGCGAGCTTTACGGCGCACAAACGCAAAACATAAAAGCGAGCTGTTGGGCAAAGTTTTTTAATAAGACAGCTTAGAAGCGGCTTACATCCAGCGTTTGCCGACGGTTAAGTCACTTGCGGAAATTTGTTCTACGAGTTCAATTAAGCAATATCTCTACACAATTCTTCGTTCAACAAAAATTTAAAAGATTTTGACCAGTTTACGCCAAAAAAACACTACAGAGAGTTGCTGTCCAATGTGAAACAAACGACACAAGATCTAGAGCTTGTTCAGCTTTACAATGGATGGATCAAGAGATGGCCCCCACAGCCCCCAATCTAAGTGTAAAACGCTCATGCGAGTGAGAATGCTCCGCATTACTGACTGTTACATTACGGCCACAAAATTTGAACGCCACCAGTGAGATAGTCGTTGCTATTGTGTTATGGTTCAAAATTGTAAATGGTCTCTGTATACACTTGTAATATAATGTGTATACATCACGTAGATCACAGGTGGCTGTCATTTTGATCTATCGAAGTTTGAACAGAAACGTGCTCGAGTGGTCTTTACCGCCACTCAACTAATGCATCTATGACTATAAAATGCCTTGATAAGGAAAATCATAGTAGGGGACTGCGAGATCAACTTCTAGGCCAATATCATGTAGTTATGCAAGTATGGGTATGGGTACGCCAGAGAGGGGATGTGTGAGTGTACTTACGTCGTCATCGTCGTCGTCGTCGGAGTCGTCGGACGAAGGCGCGGGGAAGGCGCGCGCGGCTTGCGTGGCGGCGGCCAGGCGGCGCGGCGTGCGGCCGGCGCGGTCGTGGGCGCCCGGGTGCGCACCGCGCTGTATCAACGCAGTGCAGAGCCGCGCGTCGCCGCGCCGCGCCGCCACGTGCAGCGCCGTCCATCCAGCCAGGCCCTCCTGCAACGACAGACACGCACTCTTGAACGACTCTTTCTAAAGCAGTTGACAGCCACATTAAGTGAAAAGGCTCGTGTATCTATTACTATATTTGGAGTGAGTCAAAGGATTTAAGAAGTTTATGAAATGAAAATGAGTTTAAGACAAAAAGATTAGTAGCAATCGAACCTTCAGGGAGCGCGGCTACCGTGTTTTAATATACATATTAAATACGAACAGTTTTGTAGCAGAAAGTTTCTATTTACCTTATGTAGATTTACAGATTCAACGTAATTCAAATGGCAATACTTTTAGTAGCCCTAATCAAAACCTCGTTATTATTAACCCTAAAACAACAGCTTCTAAGAAAGACTGAACTCAGACCATATACATATGGAGCCAGTCCGCGAGGCCGCCAAGTTCTTACGACGTTGGGGCAAACGCTTCTAAAAATCCTCAAGCAATATCTTTTACCAAAAGCAGATATTTGTTCAACAATCATCATCACATTATATCAATCGATAGACGGCCACTGCGAGATATAGACCTGCCCGGTGTTGCGCTGTCCGCATCCAGCGACTTCCAAACACGTTAACAACTAATTCCAGCCGTAATACAGTAACATAACACAATAGTCACACAAACTCTCGCTCGATTATAGGCTGTATGCTGCAAGATACGGCGAGATAGCATCGGCATAGCAACTAACGCCCCGGATTTTACACTGACCCGCAGCTGATGGCGCTAGGAACAACTTACAATAACAACAGTACCCACCCTTAAGAACAACAAGGACGGCGCATTTGCCAGAGACGTGCGAGGAACTGACTGCGCATTTACCAGATATATGAAAGGAAACTAGACTGCGTCAACGCACTACTTCGGGCAGCTCGCAGCAGTACGTTGGACGAGCTCACTGTTCTATTGATACAACCAGCACGTCTCTCCCTACGCATCGTACTACAGGAAACAGGTCCTTAAGCCTTTCTAGTACAGAACAATAGATTTAATTCACCTGTTCCCCGACCTTCGAGAATATCAATAACACGGTGACGATGATGATATTTCAGGAAATTATAGGGAGGTACAAAAACTTTAAGATTGTTTACATAAACTCAAAGGTTTGTTCTTTTCTCATTAGACATGTAGATTTTTAAACGTTTAGTGAACTAATTTGTTTCAAATGTTGTAACGACTTAATCAATTAGGAACAATTACATATTTGCAAAAGGGTAAAATAAACCTAAAACCAAATTCAAATTAAGTTTGCCTATAATGATATCGAAACATTTTTTTTTAAAATAAAATGTAGCTCAAAACAAATATTAGTTAAGAAGCTAATTATAAATGATATATATTATATGGTTATTGAAAAATCATTCTTCTCTATTACTTCCGTCCATTTATAAAAAAGTAAGGCCACGCATATAATGTACTTGGCCAATGTAATCAGTGTAGTTTAATGCTAAACGATCTACCGAGCAGTCGAGAGTGACTCCCCGAACAAGACGACCCTGCATTCATTAGATGCTTCTGTCGACGAACAATAATCTAAATTGCAAGGGACCTGACCTTCATATCTCCTTCAATACTGATAAATTGTTGACTTTGAAAAAGATGTGTTTTGAATTGTTTTCGTTTGGCCAAAAATAAAGAACGGAGGGAGCTGAAAAAACCCAGATATCGACAATATCGCGCGTTCAGAGGCAGGAATCCCGGCGGGGAGTGCGGAGGCGGCGAAACAGATGCGCGCACGCATGTCTGCTCCTTTGGTACTTGTAACACGGTGTAATCGAACGCTCTGCTACAGCAATATAACCACGGATGGGAATATTAAAAGAAGCAAATAGTTAGGGGATATGACCTCCGCTGTAGATCGGAACGAATTTATAGTTGAGTAGGATTTATTCCTATTATTAGATTACTTCTGGACTTTTTCTTGTTACGGGCGTTTTTTTCAGTGTATGTACCGCCGAAGCAAGTATGCAATGTCTGGCCGTTGGTATTTACAACTCGTAGATTGTAGAGCTATTCTTAACCTTTACAATAACAAGCTCGGGTCGTCCCTAAGTACCTTTGACTTGACCGGTTACATTACTTTTGTTTACCAGATTTGGATGTTTTGAATAAAATGAAGTTTGATAATATTATAGGAGGAATTTAGCGGATTATAACTAATCTGCATTAGGCACGCTCGGTGGATCGCGTCACGTCTCTGACAGGAGTTTTTATGTTAATAGTGAAGACATTACAACTCCAACAGCAAACAGTAGATTTTCATTGTGTGAATGTATTTTCATATCCAAGGCAGTAGACTAACAAAACGTGGGTCATGCGTTTAACGCACCCAAAAGTGAACAAAACGTGGATGATAGATTGTGATAGTTATGTCGATAACATGGTCCGATTCTCTGTCAATCTTCTCATATAAAAGTAAATATCAGTTGAGAAACGTGATAATGAATTCTATGTGGCGTGCTTAAGAATGATATTAGTTCCTCGCTCTGTACGACGCACTTCGCGCTGGCCCTACGTGAGTGTCGACACGGCTTGCTGGGGATCTCCGCTCCCACAGTGCATATGGGCATTGCCAATTATCGTCTACGTACACATCTTAAAAATACGTGAAGCATTTTTATACCAACAATTTGTACATAATATTCTTCAACACGTAAACACAACAAACGATCCAAAGGAGATAAAATGTTGAAATGAGCTTACAGTGGCGTTGAGGTCTGCACCGTAGTAAGCGAGGGTCTGCACGGTCTCCAGGTGTCCAGCAGACGCCGCCAGGTGGATGCACATCTGACCTGTATCAACGAAAATACATTGGTTTCACATCGAATTACTAAAGTATTAATTATTTGGTATTCCCAAACTTGTTTGTTTCTGGTTACATTTAAGTATTCATTCCCGAATGACGTCATCGTTGGTTCAACTAGAGCCGGTTTTGATATTGTTTAACCGCGTGACACAGCTGAGGCTCACGTCAGCCTGCGCCGTCGAAGATGAGGAAAAAGCTCCTAAATTGCTCCAACGCCAGCACAGCCATCATAAACATAGTCGCATCGCAGTACGTGGCGCGAGGATTTTCTTCTAATTGAAGAATTATATATAATTTAAGAATTATCGATGTCATACCAACGTAGCTATATATTTAAATATGACAAATAAAAACACGACGATCGACACGACGAAAGCGGCTGCTGTGAAATGAGTACGTGACCGTCCTGCACTGAGGTCAACTCGCATGATAATAACTGCCGTATAAACGATCATCATTGATCCATCACGTTCACATGAACTTGTAAATTAACTTGCACTCGCGTAATAATTACATAACATGACGGTGGGCTTCAAACGATATTTCGTTGCGAGAATGAATCAGTAATTAGATCACCGACGTAACTCGAAGTATTGCTTATCTCAACTAGCAGTGGGCGAATGGTCGCGGGAACGTCGTTGGATGCGGGTATTGCAACATACCTAGGTCCCGGTCATCGTGGCGATCTTTGGGGGAGATTTATGCCTTGCAGTGGGCGTCTAACGCTATTTTCACTCAAAAATGTCTTAAACTACTGTCACTTAAACAAATTAATACCTAAACTTAACAAATATTTAACATAATCTTTCACATTTCTAAAATATTTAGTTTTTTTTTTGAAGAAACCTTATGTGATTTCTGTCACCTTCCCTGCATATCCCCATTAGCTGTTAACATATTTTGACAAATGTTTTTTCAAAGTATGATTTAAGTCTGCAATTCTACATTGCCACAGCGAGAGAGACGTATTTCGATAATAAATATAGACAAACTGGTTAGTTTTAAAATAAGCAGATGTCGTGCACACATGTCGATGTCGACGGGACCGTCTGTGCGGATCATGTGTACTATCTGCGGTACGTCTAATGCAACTAAAAACAACTCGCGATTACAAGCAACAGTTATTAAAAGTACATTCACTTAGTACATCCAGTGGCATTACGTGCGTCGTCGTTATAGAGTGAAAGTTGCAAATAAGAGATACGAGTGGTAGTTAGAAACGTTGGCGGTCCGCTGTGCGGTCGGATCGGTGCGACGTTTAAAAACTAGTCCGAACGAACAAAACAAAAGTCAGTGCGCTCGCCGACGACGGGAATTCCGAAATGTCGAAACGGAGCCGCGCGAGATAACGATGACAACACGTTCACGTTCACATTCACACTGCATTTAAGTACTATACACACATGCATTTGATCACAGATAAAAGTTAACGAGAGATTTGTTTACATGTCTACTATGTTCCAAGGAGCGATCACTTCAGCACTCTATCGATTTCTAAATAATTGTCATATACAGGATACTTTACTACACTGCTTCGTCGTTTGAATGTTTAGCACTGTTGCTATCAGACAATATACATCTTGTTTAAAAATCGATGCTTTCAAAAATAACGTAATCATTATAAAGTGAGAAAAAAAAATTAAAGTTCCAATTATTGCAAATTAAAATAAGGTATTGTCTACAATTTGTCCCTGTAGATTTAGCACTGCCACAAGTTATTGAGCAGTCATTGATTGTCGTATTTCAATAGTTTGAGTGTTATTGGATATAGGTGTAAATACTTAATCGCCTTATTAAACTATTACACATTTTTAACCAATCACCCTGTATACAACACACCTTGATTGACATATAGTGTAAATTCGATAAAGAAAGTTAAGCATTTCACATATCTGTTTGGAATAATCAAGCTAAAAACGCACTGTCATGCTTAGAATGTATTATATTAAGCGTCGTATGTTTAATGTAAATGGGAAAAACCAATTGAACTAAAAATTATTTGTAATCGAATTTTGGTTATCTCAGTCGGAACGTTGCGCGGCAGTGAAATGGAAACTTACCGAGTTGTAATGGCTGATGGCATCGTATCTCTTTAAATTTAATAAATAATAATTGCAAAGTCATCCACGTTATTAAGACTTTATAATATAGCATTACGAGTAGAATAGAGACACAACGGGGCAGTTCGGACGGCAGTGTCTAGCAGCGCTGGTTTTCATTACGCCTACGTGTATTCTGTTTACATTTTTTAAATTTTCTCCATACTTTGGAGAGAAATCAAGACCTTCTACTACACGCCTTACCCTTCAGTACTGTGCCATGGCATAGCTTCAAGGCCGGAAGAAGCAATCAAGGTTCCCAACACCACATTCAGTCATTTCTACTACAGGTATCTGTACCGTTCTTAGAAAGCCGAACGAAATCGATTGCAAATAGTACTCGGAAAGGCTTCATTAAATTTAAAACAATCTCATTAATAACACCATAACACTCATAAGCGGTGCGGTGCGGTCCGCAGATTGGCCTGGATCCAGGGCTATTTCCAAGTGGACGTAAATAAATGGGCGCACAGCGCGCTCCGAAATACCCGGGAGGATTTTACATCTCCCGGAGTTATTTCGCGACGATTTATTTTTAGTGAGAGTGAGCAATTGCTCCATATATCTAGACGGGTTAATCTCGTGTTGAAGGGGAATAAATTGTATACCGGTGTACGGCGGTACTTGTGATCGTGTACTGGCCCGCGAAACTGTTAGATGAACCGGAAAGTAATGTCGTTTTTGTACATTTGTTTTACAGAAAAACACATTGATTTCAACCGCTTCGATATGAAAATTTGTAGATAGCAAAAGGTTGTTGGTAACAAAGGTGAATATATATTGTCCATTAAAAATAAAAACTCATTAAAAATGTTGTTTTGTAAATTGAACTTAAGAAAGCTACATTACTTTCCTGTCCACTTAATATATCAGAGTAAATGTGTCAGCTGATATTACACTTTACCATGATAACGCACATTAGAACAAACATAAAAGTGTCTTCAGTGCACTTTAACTTGTGCACTAAATGTTACATTGACAGTCTCGCACGAAGTAAAAACCGATGCCTACATTACGCTCCGCTTCACGTACGAATATTCTTCTATTAAGATATCGCATTAGCATACATATGGTAGTGGAGATATATCCAGTTTATCTGCATATATATGTTGAAAATGATGTTTATATTTAGAAGGTTTTAAAAAACATATTTTGTAGCAACTGATCTAAGGATAGAGGAGAGAAAATCCTCTTTATCATTGCCGCGAAAAGTGACAGCGATTTGCATTCCGCGGTCCCCTCCGTCCGATAACAACGATCAATGGAGATCTATAACAAAGAAATCGTAGGAAACAAGTCCGCGACCGGCACGACTGCTCGGCCGGCTTCTACGAAATGTAATATGATTTCTCGGAAATAGCTGACTCAAATCTCATAACACATTGCCGCACTCATGACTTCCGACATCGCTACCTCAACTATTCCTTTCCCGCATCCTGCCATCCTTCATATACTGCCTACACTATCTTCATAAAGAGTGTCATAAAAAATAGACTCTTCAGCTGACCTTTGTTAATGCAATTGAAGTATCTGAATGTATGACCAAATACTTAATTTAAGATCATTTGATGAGGATGGCGGCCGCTGCACGACGCCGGCACAATTTTATTAATAGGGTTGCGCTGTTGAGCGCGGGCGGCGGG
>DWIC01000518.1:0-11463 GCA_018248135.1 Battus belus
GTGCATGTACAGTCTTATATAAACTACTCAAAACAAAATAGGGCCCACCGGAACTTTGTCTCTAATCGTGTTTATAAATAACTCATATACTAATTAAACAGAGAAATTCCAATTAAACAGAGATATCAAAAAAATTAAGCTACCAACTTATAATTATTGTGGTTAATAACCATTAGTATTTGTTTTTATAGATAATAAAAAAATGTGTCGAGCAGCATCAATGAAGGAAGCCTAATACATTATACTATAGTTTATAGTTTACCAAGTTTCATGTTAAAAATCTACAAGTAAATATCTTGTAGTATTATACCACGTATATTTAAACAAATTCTAAAAGTAACTCAAACAAACCGCGACACTTGTAAAGTATCGGAAATGGTACAAACGGCGCTGTTAAAACTGCTTTCACAAACAAGCGTCGAACCCGCGACCTTTCGCTCACCCGCAACTCGCGGTGGAGCTGCAGTCGATAGCAACAAAACAAATTATAACTGGCAACTCGGCACTGTCTCCATTGCAAACGCTCTACTTTGTTTATAACGATATTAATGTGACATTTTGCAACAAAAACTATTTTAAAGTATCAAAAAACCTTCATCATTATTTCAGCTGAGGACGGCCATTGCGGGTTAGCATCTAGGGTCTTCCAATGGACCCAACAAATTCGTCCACCATGGTTGGTTGCATAGTTCTTCGCTGTACTTGATGCTCCGTGGACCTCAAAACCACACGTATTATTTTTTAATAATATTAGAAGGCGTGGAGTTGAGAAATTACGAATGAAGTATAGTGGTCAGTCAGTAAGTCAATCGAAATATTTATTTTCAAAATGTCGGATCTGTTTCAATGATCACATAAATGATTGAAAAACCCAAAATATTAAAGATTGGATAGCTTCACTTTAATATGATATTGATCACTTACATACATCATGATAAGAAAGGCAAAAGAACACAATATAATGGAAACAAAAATTGAATTCAGCTCTCAAATTTTTTTTTTTAATTTTCTAGTAACAAATTATAAATATTCAATTACAAAAAATCATTTCTAGTTATCTCGTCGGTCGAAATAGTTTAATCGAAATAATTGTTTAGATTGTCGTCAATGGACACGCGTCATGGCAACACGTTATGGTAATAGAGGTCCGAAGTAGGCGGCGCCGCGTTCGCCGGTCGCGCTAATTGTACAACACGCCGCTTTGTACGACAGCGTGCAGAGCAGTGCATAGACAGACGCTTCACAAATAAATAATTTCACTCTATCTTGATATTTAAGACAGTACTCTTTAATTTTAAAAAGGTAATAAATATAGTTAAAGAATTCGACTGCTGAAAGAGAGATTTCGAATTTTCTTTTCTACACGGGACTTTTTGATTGTGTGGGAATGGAAAGATTATAAAAATACAAAAAAATATTTTACGAACTATGTAACTATGTATTCAGGATATTGATAAGGACACCGCAACACCGGGTGTCACTGTGGTAACGCAGACGTCTACCAATGAACAATATGTCAATATATAAAAAACATAAATGCGCTGTCGATGTGCCTTACTAAGGATTCGTTAGTTTCGCCCAACATAATTAAGAGAGTTACTGTGTTTTCCCCCTGGTTTTCTTTATTGCCGTCATGAAGTTATAGGCATATTTCACAGTTCCTAACTTTAAAATGTCCGGAAAAAATATCCGAAATATGCGAGAAAAATAAGAATAAAAAGTAAACCCTTTTTGTTTAAGTATATTCAACAAAATGGCTAGTGAGTACGAAAAGATTTTTTTGGTTCGAAATGGTTTTTTCTATGGCTCTGTTTCCCGTACCTCTCGTTTCCTCTATAATTTTTTCGTACGGTAGATTGCATAATTTCTTGTTTTTCTATTTCTTACTTTTCTTTCAATTATCTTATATATTTCACATTGGAAAGGTACACGAGTGGCGACCGCGAGGCGGATAGAGGCGGCTTGAGTGTGCCCCCAAAGTGGACCGAGATTGAGATCGCGGGAGTGGCTGAATGCAGGCAGCGCAAAACTTGTCACCGTGTTGATCTTTGGGGCAGGCGTGTCTCTCGACGATGGTGTCTAAGTCACTACTTTATTCATTTGGAATCGCGAGATTTCTGAACATTTTTACTCTTATATATTTAATAAAACAACACTCAAAGATTACCTATAATTATTACCAAAAACCTAGATAAAATTACATTTATATCACGACCAATAAAATACTCTATTTCCTTCGCCGTTTAAAAATATACAGTAATAACGTTTCAAACTCAATTAGTTCCATTGTCGGTCGTCTACTTGCGGACACAATGGACAAAGCCGGTCCCTTAATTGAGTACAAAGTCAGCTAATTGGCTACTGGAGCACAGCTACTGGTGGCTAATTGCTTAAACAATGTTAGCTCAGAAGTTAAACACTGGGCTTTGATGAGAGGTCATGAGTTCGATCCTCCGACAGATTATAGTGATCTATTTAAACGATTAATATTATTATGTACTTTGTATACATATATTGTACATAGTAATCAATTGTGTGCGTCAAGATAATTGTGAACTTACAAAAACTTTATTACAACTGAATTAAAATTGAGCTTTCCTATAACATATATTATACATATATACTTTGACTAAACGTACGCAGGCTGATCTGAAGAGACACACCTACATATGACGTCTATTCTTTTAAATAATTATTTTTGCAAGTTTTAAATAAGTCTACATAAACGTCCACTACAAAACATAGCCCTTACGAAAGTACGCTAAAATGACCGTCTTTTGCCCCCCGCCACCGGCGACTTACTGCCATCTTCACTAAGTTATTAGGGAACAAAATAGTAGCCTAAAGTTGATAAGATAAACACTTCATGAAGCAATCGAACGATTGACCTTTCCCGGGTGATATTAAAGATGTAATGGAACAAGCAGACGTCTCAGGAGAAGCTTTTGAAATTGGTCATTGCCACCAACAACGTGAAGCTTAAATGTTATCGGAAAACAGAACAAGTGAGTTATTGTTGACGCATCCACAGCACAAGAGAGTGTTTCACTTAAATTATTCGAGTATTCGGATCTCATGGGACATTGTTACGTTGTTACTCGAACATGCGAAGATTCTCCCAAACTGTTTAAGATTATAAATCATTAATTAAAGTAATGTCAGTTGTGTCTGCAATTTTGAAAAAATACTAAGAAGATTATATCGACATATGGTATATGTAGGAGTGTCAGAGGACACGTTAAAGAGGTCCGGGGTATTGTCCTCCTTTACAGTTTATTGTTTTTCTAAAGCCTTACCCGACCCCTACTTTTATTTCTGATATGATTATCAACAATCATAACATCTTCCTGCAAAATTCTAGGAATGTTGAGAGAAGTTCGTTGTCACCCACGATGGAGGCGATACTATCAATGTGTTTCTTCCCATCTCCACCTCGGTTTCCATTCTTTGGTCTCCAGAGCCAGAACGTTAGAATACGTGGATATCGGGTCACTAATGTTCAACTGCCCTTCGGCTAGCCCACACCATGATAACGTAGTACCACCATCTCACCCGGGTTCACTAGGTTTTGAATTTAATTACGAAGTATTACTTTTAACGTTGTTATTGTCATATGTACAACATCGGGAGCTGTGTCTGTTCATTTCAATCAATTAGTTTAATCCTGTCCTAATGGAACAAAATGAATAGACAAATTTATAATTAATTTTGACCCAAGCTCGACTTGTTCTGTAAATTAAATGTTTAGGATGATTGAAACGAAACTGGTTTCCGCGACATCTTTCTCACGAGATGCCCCAAGACATCGCATCCATATTTATGTTAAGGAGAGAGAAAGGAAACGATATCTATAAATATTTAACGGAGCGCTATGCTAATGAACTGCGATAGGAGATTGGCGGGCGACGGATGAGGATGTTTGCGACTTTATTTTCACTTTCTACCTAGTCCAGTTATTTGACTACCTTCTCATTTAACTCTAATACAGCAGTGATTTTAGGTTGTGAAAACCTAGATAACCTTTTGATCAATAGATGGATTACGACCACGAGGACTCGCATCATACACTGGTCTTCGGGATGGTGCGTGTTAGTGCGCCACAAACTTTCCAAGAACGGTCAGGGCAATAAATAAACAACCAATAAAACCTAACACACAATCTTACTATTATTTGACATGTCACTTGTCATGTTAGTATTCAACTTATAATCTGAATTAGTTTTGTATGTCAAGATAGGAAAACCTAAAGAACTCAGTTTTATAAAACCTTAAATATAATGAAGCCTCTATATATTGACGTAATTTAGGGGAGAGCTTTGACATGCGGTTGGCGTCTGTCGGCTGACATGACGATGATGTGACGTCATTCCACAAACGCGCTAATGTGAGAAGAATCCGCAACAATTTTTATCAATTTTTTTTCTACTTTACGACACAATAAATGTCTTTAATGAGCATACAGAGCTTGGTGATGATTGCTCTAATGACCACAAAAACCTGTCCGAGTTTGTTGTGGACTCTCTGATCAGCTCAAACACTTGAAACTTTTAGTTATAGGAGAGTCCATTCTTCTTCTTGTTTGTAAAATTTGGCGCATTTGTTGTTGTTATTATAACGTACAAGTGGTCACTGTGACACAAGTGATCGTTTGTGGATTATAACTTTCGGCAATTAAGTGATATTGCGATACAGATATTGCGAGCACATCAACACGTAGCACAAATTAAATTTACTTCAGTGTTATTGTTTTTAATTATTATTTAAAGAGGTGTGATGTTGTTGACTTTAAGTGATTTTTACTATTTTTTTTTATTTTTACTAAAGTCGTGTTTAGCTTTAAAGTTTAGCTTCTTTGTTTTAACGCGTCGTCAATTATTCGCAAGTAGCTAAGCCGGATTCTTATCAGTGCCGGCTTACGGAGTACTTACGGACCTTACACATAAGTCATATCAAAATGGTATATTATTATTTAAAATCTGATTTTTACTGTTTTTTATCGTGTTTTGCCTCCAGTGAGTAGTTTGTAAAGCGAGAAAAACAGTTCGATATCAAACGGAATACACTTTCGTCTGGATAACATTTCACCCAGCGGTCCGGCTTCGCCGCGGAGTCGGGCCCGGGTGGAATACTAATTCCGCCTTGTTTACAGGCGAGCGACGCTGCCTTGAATACACTCGGCCCGCGGTCACTATGTAGGAGCTGCACTACTGAAGTCTTAACCTATTTATTATGAAGGTTAAGATTATTCTTATATCAAAATACTTGGCATCAGAATCTCGTCAAAACATTAACATAAAAATAGAAAATTTATTTACAAGCATTATAAAAAATCAACTCTTTATACATTTATTGAAAGCCTTTTAATCTATATGTATAAATCTTAATTGATAATCATTGCAATTAGGACCAAGGAGGTATATTTGTGTATATACAAACATAATTACAGACCGACGAAGGATACAGTGTACGTACAAAATCCTGTAAAAGCTTTTTACCTGCTGATCCTGTGAAACCTTAACTTGAGAAAAACATTAAAGATTTCAATATTCATTTTATAGGATTCTTTAATACACTATTAAAGGCGTTTATGGTAAATAAATTTGGAAAAATGGGAAAAAAAAATAAAAACTGTCCTTTGACAGTTCCCTATAAATTTGGCGCGTTTCAAGTTATTATTGAATTAAGCAAATTATTGGAATAGCAGGAAGTGCGTACAATAAAACAATATATGGATATATATTTATATCCGTTATGTGTGAAGACGAAACTATTGGTCCAATGTGATGACATACAGATTCAAAGGTGGTCGGTTAAGACGGCCCTCATGAGGCTTAAGGTAGGAGCAATGGGGAAAGCTGTGTTCGAAGTTTCACTGCGAGATTGAATCAAAAATGAGGAGATTCACAGAAGAACCAAGATCAACTACGTAGGTCGAAGAATTGCATGTCTGAAATGGCAGTGACCCGAGGACACGGTTGGTAGGCCCCCCACTAGGTAGACTGACGATATGGGTTGGAAGAAATCGCTGAATGCGGGCAGCGCAGGACCTGTCATTTTGGCAATCTCGAAGACTTGCTCGTGTGAAGTGGCAGTGAGGGGGCACATCGTTCGTGAAAATGGTTAGTTGAGGGTGGTTGGGATAGAAAGGATCTCGTGTGGCGACCACGAGTCGGTAGCGGCTCGGATAGGCCCCCGACTAGTTGGACCGACGATATAGTAAATGTCTTGGGAAGTCGCTGTGCAGGGCCTGACATCATGGCGATCCTATAGATCGCCATAAGAAGAAGAATGAATTTGTATGTTTCACAGCCTTATCCTTAATTTCACTTAACAGACCCCGTTCAAATTTATCCACCAACCTCACTTTGGAAGTACATAAAAGACGCCATCATCATTTCAACCGCATGACATCGACTGCTGGACATGGAAATTCTTAACAGATTTTCAATATAACCACTTCAAATCAGATGATATCGTAGCCCTAATAACCTTGGACATCAGCCCATACAGCTGTACATTAGGTGAAAGCTCTGCTACAATGCAAAACATACCCCATAATAAATTGTAGAAATACAGAATGTCTTCTCAAGGTGTCCCGCTCCTGGCCTATACTAAGTAATGCGCGGCACCGCGCTGCGTATCGTTTATGAATTGATAACAATAACAGAAGTGAGCGGATTAAACCGCGTCACGCCCGCACGGAGGGGCTGAGGGGGCGAGCGGAGAGGGCCGCGTGGACTCGGAATGTCTAATGAGGACCTGCCACTCCGATTGTATTGTTTGAAAACAAAGACGATTATACCATAAACGATTCAAATGGGTTAATGTGTAGCTTATTTGCTATTAATTAATGTGTCGCACACCCTGTACATAAACCGTAGCTGTCAGAAATATTAAATAACTTGATGATAATACAACAAGCAAAATTATAAAGTGTTAAACGCACACTAAATGGCATAAGCCTGCAACAAACAGCTACAAGGATCGGTCTTGTGCTGCATGCGTCCAGCAACTTTCCGCACCTCAACTATTTCGTCCATCTGCCTAGAGGGGACCTACCCACGCCAATTAATCATTGTATACCATCTGTCCCCGCAGACATGGTACAGCCAGAAGTTAATGACCTGTTGCATTTCAAATAAATTAAAGCTATATATTTCAAGGTGATTATACCT
The DNA here is from genome assembly GCA_018248135.1 of Battus belus. Lineage (NCBI taxonomy): Eukaryota > Metazoa > Arthropoda > Insecta > Lepidoptera > Papilionidae > Battus > Battus belus. The sequence continues at coordinate 7,176 of DWIC01000518.1, forward strand.
GATGATTGGAAATAGGTGTAAAAGTTTTTAAGTTTTTTTCCTCGCAATCGAGCCATACAATCGGATACCCTTGAAGTTTCTAAAATAACAATTTTAAATATTTCCAAACAACCTGCATGTGATAAGTAGCCTCGTCTTAAAGAAGAAGAATCCCATTCTTCTTACCCCAAGTAAAGACCGAACTGGTATTAGTGATATTAGCCAGGTAAATAGCAACCGGCCAAGCCAAGGTTCGGCCTTCTCGGTCGCCCGTATGTCGGAATGCTAAACGAGTACTATTAGATGAGCGACAGCCCAAGCCGAGATCCTCTCGTGGGGACCCTTAAACGTATTCACTCCACGGAGCGCTCACCGAAGCGATCTAAGAAGAGCTCGGCGGCCTCCCAATCTGGTAAAATGGTAGAATGTAGCGGTCCGTGGCGGGGCTCATTTGGGAGTCCTCGAGCTTTGCTATCTTAAAAGCGGTCTTAACCTGGTCGCCTTCTGCGCCTTGCCATCTCGAACTCGCGGAGTCTGCAAGTGCAACTTGGGCAGCAGTGAGAGTCCGGTGAAGAAAACAACCTCCGCTTGTGTCTTTACTTCTCCCACCAGTATGCCTGCAAATTAGACTCTAAAATTTAATAATTAATTTAATTATTAATTTATTCAATGTAAACTATCATCTAATCTATTTAAAGATTAAACACATTCAATGTTTTTATATTTCAAAATGTTATGCAACGAATATTAAATATGCGATGAATATTTTAATAAATTATTCATAATTTAACTTGTTATTGTATTATAATGAATTTGTTTTCAAACATTAAATGCTGGAAAAAAAATCATCGTTACGGTGGCTGGTGTTTAACAAACCTTCCATTTTTAAAGATGGACGGTCGAGAATTTTTTTTTCTCGCCATTTTATATTCAAACAATCTGCCATGAAATGAGTTGATGTGTATATATTAACTTCGAATTGTTAATTTGATCCTATTGAAATTGTAATTAATAACGTTTTTATTTAAGAATCTGTTTATTTACTTTTGTCTGTAAACGATGTTTGTTGGCTATAGTTCAAGGATGATGTATTATCTTTGTGTATAATGTTGTCTTTGTGTGTCTAACAAATGAGATCTAAATAAGCTATACGCTATAACAAACTAAAGCTGTGTGTTTCTCTGTTATTATATATTTAGAAAAGGTAAATAATTTTATTAAAAAATACCTTTTTTTCATCTATTCTTTATAAATGACTTAAGAGTGATGATAATACTTGTGAATGAATTGTATTAACTACTGCATTAAACACATTTGTGCAGGTGATCACAAACACAACCCGTTTGTTGAGTTTGTTGGGGGCTCGTCTCAGATTAGGACGCATTTGGACCCTCGTGTTTTTGTAACTTTTAGTATTTATTTGCATGGATAATAAAGAATTTTTTTATAATATAAAAATTGTTTTGAGTTAGAGTATATTTATATACATACAATATGACTCTGGATTTAAAAAGACACGTAAATAAATTGCGTTAAGTGAATAAAACGTTAACAAAGAATAAATAAACAGATGGTTATATTAACATGTGCGTGTGCGTTGCTGTCTGTACAAGGATGCCGGGAGAGGCCCAGCTTTCTCTGGGATGTCTTGAGTCAGTACCGAGAGGCCCCGACGAGTTCCGTAGGAGATCCTGCGGCTCTCTCAAGGGGGAGTTTTAGTGGGTAGCAATCCCAGATAACCTTCCTTCCTGGAGAAGGCAGGGTATTTTCAACATCCGGCATTGCATGCAGCATTTAGGCATTTTCTCCCAGTCAATCTTTGGAAATTTAAAACTACATTTTATTGCGACAAAATAAAATAAATGAAGTTCTAAATTATTATACACACGTATAAATATCTAGCTTTTACCCGCGGTTTCGCTCGCGTTAAGAAGTATTATTATTATTATTACGTATAGTTTTTCATCCCCTATTTCATCCCTTTAGGGATGGAATTTACGAAAATCCTTTCTAATGGAATGCCTGCCTCATAGTAGCTTTATGCATGCAAAGTCTCAGCCCAATTGGTTTAAAATTGACAAAGTTTCATACAAAGTTTCATCCCCTATTTTATCCCCTTGGGGTAGAATTAATCAAAATCCTTTCTTAGCGGATGCCTACGTCATAACATCTATCTGAATGCCAAATTTCAGCCCGTTCCGTCGTGTGGTTTGGGCTGTGCGTTGATAGATTACTATGCAGTCAGTCAGTCACCTTTGAGTTATATATATTTAGATAAACAAAACATGAATGATATAACCAAGTACATAACGCTAAGTATAATTGAAAGAGCAGAGAATATCTACTGGACAAGTACCAAGCAGCACAAGACATTAACCGTATGCAGTTATTTTAATCTTGTTTCGATTTATCTATTTATATTCATAACGAGGTGGCGACTCCAATACCAGCAGCGCGAGTCGGGCGTTCAGCGCACGCGGCGCGCGCTGCACCCGGACCCGGACAGCGCTCGTCACACACAGCGAGCCGGCTCCAAACCAATTGTTCCCACTTAATTGTGCACACACATATACATAATACTTAATAACTGCTTAACGAATATTTACAACGCTATTATTGGATTAGCTTCAAAACGTCTTTGTTTAACAGACGAAATCGTCGTTAGTGGACTCGTTCGTAGAGGGTGTGCAATGCACACGGGCTAAGAGCTAAGAGCATAGTCTTGAATTTGTGCTACCGGCATAAAAAACAATGATTGTAATTCTGCCGTCATAAGAATAAAGGCCGTAACTAATACCATTCTGTGAGCTATACCTACTTATAAAACAGCTTTTTGGAATATGAACAAAACTTTCTTGTTACGACAGCAAAGTTAATAGTTATAGACGCTGGTCAGGTCAAATAGGCGCCAGGGTTTCATTCCACACGGGCGCTACACGAGCTAGAGCCGCCCCTGTCCCTCTCTATACAACGCAATGGACCCGGCACTTATGTGAATCTGTGAAATGCTGAGATGTTACAAATTTTATGTCAGACTGTAAGAATTGTGTGTTAGCGCGACAGAACACACCCTCCGCCACCGTCTGTATGTTAAAATCTTGCTTAATTCAAACACACCGTGCGCCAATTGAGAATTGAACTTTCCATTCTCGTTTGAAGTCAACGTCCTTAACCACTCGATACTGCGAGCAATTATATGTTCATTTAAAATTTATTGACTTCATTTCAACAAATAGTCGTGCATGAGATGTAATGTAGATACACTGTTGCGTCACTTCGTCTCATTAATACAACTTACGCGGCTACTAACGCCATCTATGGAAGATTTTGATTACTCAATCTCGTGCAGAATGATTCTTTGGGGATCAGGTATGCTTGGAGCCAATGAAGATTCATAATCGCTTTAACCCCCACACAGGGTTTTTTTAGAACCTTAGACATAATGCGTCGAATTTGTGCGCTAGATAGAGACACCAATGCTTGACATTTCTTTGGGATATCAAATACTGACCACTGAAATTGTAAACTGGACGTATATATAACAAAGCTTTCAAAAGCTACAAACAGTGAAACCTCAATATACTTCAGCATGACATAACATAACGCCAGCCTTTGAATTTGACTCGCATGTTAATAATAAGCATGTGTTACTTATTTTTTTTTTGCTAATAAATAATTCGTACATGTACTTGTATAGTGTCACATACACACATACTATATATACTTTATATTTTTATGTATACTATAAAATATCCACATACTATCTGCAAAAGGTTCTTTCGTAGAAATCACTTCGATAAGACCGCTATATGAACCTATCGTTATGTTAATTTTACTTATTGTATTTATTCCTTTAAAATGAAACGACGCGCTCAGATCAGAAATAAACGCAAGAGGAAACCTAAGAGGCATCGGAGAAACTCTATTTTCAGTAGATGAGGAATAATGGGTAAACAAAAAAAATACTTTAATTATTAATTAGTACTATTTTGGGAAGCGTGTCGTAATATTATTTCACAAGCGTACGAAAGTCGTTATGTCCAAGTGTGAAATCGTTTAACTGGGTTTAATTGGCCGAAAGTGGCGCTATGCGTTAGGATTTCCTGAACCCGCCCCGTCGAGCTGCGCGTCTTACGTAAACAAAAGCCAGTTTCAAATATTATATTCCACTGTCTTGTTATCCGAGCGCTGCCCACGGCGCCGCCATCTTGGGGACAAAACGTTATGCACGATCACGGTTCGTTAATTCGGGGTTCTGTATATATTTATTTATAAAATTATTTAAAAAATGGTAATGTATGTACGAGGG
>DWIC01000519.1:0-11461 GCA_018248135.1 Battus belus
GAATGAAAGAAGAACGAATGAAAGAACATATGATGCATGAAAGATGAAATAAATGTTATTGAAAATCATTTACCCGATATCCAAGTCCCTGCCTTAAATAAGGCAGGGGAAAAAAATAATTAAAAAAAAATGATAATGTGCAACGTATACAAATATAGCTGTCTCAACCCAAAGTCGCGTTGTCTCGACCTCTATGGTACATCGCTACTCAGGTTTAGTATTAAAACGTTGACTCATTTGTAAAAGTTGAATATTTATTAAATTTTCAAGATTTTGTACCTACGTATATGGTTATTTGTTATAGATATAAGAGCGTTAAAGGGACATTATTACATAACATACATTTCACCCCTTCAACGGTTTACACCTATTTTTAATCGCCTATTAGAAAAATATTAAAAACTTAACCTTCGTTTCCGCATAAGATGCACAGAGTAAACAAAACACCATATCCATAGCAGTCAAAATTTGATGTCAAATCCAATAATGGCAAGTGTGGTGAGAACGTAACTAGTCAAAAATTTATAATAAAATATAACAATGTACGAAAAAGGCTTCGTTATGTTAGATATTCAATCGATAAGTACAGTGTTCACTCCGAAAGGTATTGTATATTTATTTTTGCTATTGTATTAGCTGGTCGTCCACCAATAACTTTACACAGAAATACAGTAGTAAATAAATCTCCAACTTCGTTATTGACAGAATAAAATGTATCAAAGAAAATATTTGTATTACATTAATATCTCAAAATGGTGTGGTGGGTGTGGGTTTTACATCAAGATAACTTCGAAATAAACATATTTATCTAATCTGCTAATACTAAGAGAATTTGATCCGATAGCGTTGAAGCCTCCAATTAATTTAAAGTGTTGGTTTTATTTTGCCATTTTTTTATCATAATAAATTATAATTGGACGAACATTAAATTCTAATTCAAAACATATGTATTCAAATAAGACACGCACTTTTGAAACGATTATATTTTATGGAGTAGTGAAAGCCCAACGGTAGAGAACTTAGAGGATCGTGGGTCGCGGATTAGATTCCCGGGATAAAAGTTTTATATAGGATAGGCAGCCGCCTTCTTCGCGTATCTAAATACCTCCCTGCGATCACCAAATGGCCTGCCAAGTATAAAAATGTTATATCGCCCCAAGAAATCTTCGAGAGGCCCATGCTTTGCTGTGGGCGTCTATGGGCTGAAAGGACGAAGACAAATTATTTTTAATATTATAAGCCCATTCCGCACAAGTCAGTCCGTGAGTAAGCTACTACCGATTTGGGACGCTATTTCTTTTACGTTGTATCTTGTTAGTAAAATACACTAAACCGCAAAGAAAAAGGGTCGGTTATGAAATCGTTGATGTCTTCTTAAATACTTCACCAAGTTTTATGAAATAAAAACTAAATTAAAAATTTACAAAAAGGTTTTATATATCATTTTATATCGCATTGAATATTCTTTAATGCTGTTTTTATTTCATGACATTGAAGCAAATATTTTAGAAAACATTGAAGTTTTGGTAACGACCCTTTTTCTTTGCGGTTCAGTGTATATTTACATAAATTGACACATATATGAGAAAGAATATATATGTATAGATCGCGTAAAGAAAATTTTGAAATTGAGTAATTTGACCAGAATATGGCAGAATAAAAGTGTCTCCAACATATTCCTCTCATATTCCTAATCATCTGAACTCTGGGAAAATGTGCAGTGCAGACCAAAGGATCAATGATATCAAATCAACGATTTTAAATTGTAGTACTGACGAAGTATACAAAACATACCGTAGACAGCCAAGGGACCAAGGGACAGGGACCCAACAGATCTGTTCTTAATTGACTCCATAAAAATACTAGGCTTTTCACCACTCACCACTAATGCAACCAGATAGTTTTGATATGCATGTTAGTTGTACTAAGATAACTAGAGGGAAAATTAGCAAAAGAAAAGGGTGGATCATCTGCCAGATGAGCAGACTGATCGTGTGGGTTGTGGATGCGGGTGGACGGGCTTCACAATCAATAATGGAAGCATTCAGAAATGCGATTCATAGAAACCTGTGAACGTAAACACTTGTTATAATGTCGACCAAAGCTTTAAGCTAAGAGCGCATCCTTCAACAATGGAGGTAAACTCCAATAAGGATGTGAAAAAACATTGTTGTGTGTTACTTTGTTTTCTTTTTTCAAAATCTTTACTGTGTCACTATTAAAACAGTAGTTTCATTACCATTAGGTAGGATTTGATTGATTATTTGTAGGGATTTATGATTGTAATGTTTATTGTGTTTAATGTAATCAACATTTTGATTATAGCAAGAGCTAAATCAGCCGTCTCACAAGACACCAAAGAAACAGGAGCAAGACGAAGAAGAGATCTCCTCTACGTCTACCGCTCAACCAGCGGAGAGTAAACTGCAGGTGGGAGTGGAGAAATCCTGGATAATATAAGAATATTTTTCCATCCATCATCATCACATCATATCATTTAATTGGCGCCCCCTCCATAGATTTCCAAAAGCACCAAACCATGGATTTGAATTCAGCTCCTAACTTATTTAACAATGTGGTCAGTCTATCGCTTAGATTTCCCTTAAGGCCAGTTGAAAGCTACCTGCATCTAGCATTTTCCAATGACCAAGTTGAGGTGTATATAATTAAAACATATAAGTACTAAAATCGGATGTATGTTTGCTGTTAACCCATTAACGCCCAAAATGAAACTGCAGTATATTTTTCTATTGTTTTTCTATTTATTATAAAATGAAAAAAATATATTTTTTCATATCAAGTTTTAGGGATGTACTCAGCCGTGTACAATGGGCGCTTTAGGAGTGAAATTGTTTGAAACAAGGTCATTATTACCAACACAAATAAATAGACTCCATAAAAATAAAAAAAGAAGTTGAAATATTTCACTATTTTTGATAAAAACCAACAAAATAATCTTACCTTGTATGTCGTGTCTGGACTCCGTATTTTATTACAAAATAAGTGACATTTGTTTTCGCGCCACCGCCTATTTTTATTTATTATATGGTAACTAGTGTCATCTAGATTTGTAATTTCTCACTACTTTCAACACTTACCACAGATAAAATACATAATTTATCGATTAAGTAGTTGTACCTGTGTAGGTACAGAGGACGGTAATGGGTTAAGAAAATTCTTCAGCACTCAAACGGTTAATGGCAGGGATTAAAAATATAAGAAGCTAAGAGATATGTAATATAATGTAATAAAAATTCAAAAGTCTTACAGAAACAATATCATGATGAGAACTTGCTTCATGTGGTTCCATCTCACATTCAAACAGCACATCAACATTAAGCTCTGTTATTGGTGAAATATCACTTGAACCTAATGGTAGTCCCCCAGTACAGGATACCCAATCACCAATGTCAATGCACTGAGGTGGTTTCATACTACAAATTCTTGAAGCATTTGTATAATCTAATAAATCACATAGATAAGCATTTTTGGGATTAGTGCACAATTTTGAACTCAATGTTGGGGTTTCTGAAAAGTTATAATTTTTAATAGATATTTCTTGAAGGACTCATTTCATTAGTTTTTAGTTTTAACAAAAAAATTGTATACATATAGTAATACATAAAAAAGAGTTTAATGTTTGTCTCTAATAAGTATTTACACATACAATTTTTTCAGACATAAATATAAAATAGTGGTTTTCTTGTGATAGATATACAAACTGTTAAATAGTTATTAAATTGAAAATGTTTTACTATCCACAAAAGTCAAATAGTGTCTTACAACATTACGTTGCTTATATGTAATGTTACGCTTATGTTTAAGTTAATATCAGCTTTAAAAAATAAAACATATTGTAAAACTATAGATAAGAAATCAATATTTTTTATTTAAAGACAATTTGCCAGCATAATACAATACTTGCCCTACTTGAAATTGAATGCTACATTAACCGAGTAGCTTTGACTATCTTAAACCGACAAACACTTTTACACGTTCCTATTTTGTGCCAGATATGGGGGCCACGACAGTACCACTGTATACCATGTCACCAGACAAGAAAACCATACTACAATAAAATTATCGATTGAACTACATACCTGCTGCATTTTCGGGTACCTTGCAAAAAGCAACACTTGTATTGCCGCTGAGGAACTCCAAAAGACGTGCGCGAAATGAGCGAATACGCCAGGTCTTAATAAAAGTCATTGCAATATAAATTGGTGTGAATAACATTGTTATGTAAAAACCATACGCACGCAATACACTTCTCAACTTAAACTTTCATCTTTAAACAATAATTTATTTTTAAGGAAACTAACGCGACAAAGTATAATAGTATTATCGATTGAATTTATTAATTTAGTTTAAATAATATAACTGAAACAATAATTATTGCAGTAGGGCTCTACAAAATTATTTATAGCATTTAGTGATAGTTATAACATTGTAAATTTTTTTAGTTTAATTTTGCTTAAATAAATTAAATTGAATTTATCTAACACCTTTTATTCATTTGAAGTAAAGTTAGAACGAGACAGACTAGACGTCAAAAGCCATTTGCGTTTCGTTGTTACAAGTATTCTTAAAAAAACACAAAATTTTTTTTAATAAACATGTAAAGTTATAACTAAAAGAAACAAATGAAAATTATTTTAATTAGTACTGCATATCGATCTACCTATCTATCACACCATTTATAGTTTTTATGGCAATTATTGTTAGATAATCAAAATAAGAAATTTTAGGTGATACAATTATTTAAAAAATGATAATTTCAACTTAGCGTAATGTTGTTTTTTTATTTTTTTTTATCAATTTTACTTTAACATAACCAACAACATAAATGTAAGTTGTAGGTACAATTTTCTGAATGATATTTGTTTTTTTTTAAGAAGATTGATAAAATTAAAATTAATTATATTTAAAACAAAGTTTTTCAATAAAACGTAAATAAAGAAAAGGGAGATTTTTAATTATTATAAGTAAGGTACTTTAATCTTTTCCAATAAAACGAGTATGCAATGTTATTCTTTATAGGCTCAAAAAAAGTCTAGAGTATATATAAGATTAATAAATTTATTTTTGAATAAATTACATCTCAGATTTCTTTATTTTATTTTGACTCTACCTACAACAACTATTTAAAACTGCCGTAATGACAAGCGCCCAAGAATATAAGTGTAAGTAAAATCTTATAGAATTGTTATTAAGCATTTTTAAACATAAAAGAGATATACACTTCAACATGCTATGTATTGTTATTTAAATCTACGAATTACATACCTTATAATGCCCGCTTTATCTGAAAAGAATCGAGTCGATTAAAATTCAGGGCATCATCGTACATAACAATTTTTTCTTAATTTTTGTTTGACAGTGTTTCTTTAAATATATGATAATATATAATATATGAACAATTAAAATCAGTTTATGTATAACAATCTCATTGCATAATATATCAGTTTCATCTCGGTTATTTGCGTATTTGAGATCTTTAACCTTATTTTTATTGCTCATAAAGCTAAAGTCATACCAGGTTATTATCTTAACTATTAGACATACTCCATTTATTAGTAATTACCTACCGCTTATCATTATCGATTACCATGCAAATACAAAAATATTCCTATGTTTACAACTTAGTAATTAAATTTAAAGTGCATAAGCATTTTTATAACTTTGATTTTAACCTCTATTAGAAAGCATAAAGTAAAAGAAAATTATTCTTATAAATTGTACTAATTGAATGCACCACAGATTATGACATTAATCATCGCAATCACTTCAGCCTACGTCCAATGATGGACAGGTCTACTGTAAAATATATTAGTGCAAAGAAAGTATTTGAAATAGCAAGGCTACTTTATTAACATTGTAATATTATGTTTTTTATAGTTGATTTGTTAATAAATAACCGTTACTAAATTATATCTGTAACCGATTTTTTTAAATTATCCAATCGCTAAAAAAAATTACCAATCACTAGAATTAATTGAACTCTGTGTGCATCGAAATTAGTCAAAAATTTTCGAAACGTAAATATTCGTGTTTATGAAAATAAGTTGTAGCATATTTGTACTAACATACATATTATACTTAGCATTAATAAGCTCAGTCAGGCCTCCAGTAAGTCGTAACCACCTTGGAAACAATAACCAAACGACCGATAAAGCTCGAATGAACATATTCCTTTTCCTTGTTATTAACCTATAAGAGATATCAGTGTACGTAATAATGTATTCAGATTCTTTTAGTAGTTTACTTAGTACTTGTCATAGTTTGATTTTATTAATAGAACAAATACGTTTTGATAATATTAATGCCTTGAACGAAATATCAATGTAAACTCAAATAATCTCCAGGTCAATTGATTGGTCGATAATGTCAAGTGAGGAACAATAATGTCTACATCTAAAGTTAGGTTGTACTATAATACACAAAAGCGATCATAGAATTTTAGTACATGTTGCTCTAATTAAATGGTATAAAAATGTACCATAAGTTTCTATAGAGAATGAAAAAAATTGTAACCATATGAGATAATTACAGATTAATATTATTATTTCACAGAAGTAGGTAAGTTCTAGTGTATCCGATCGCCAAACATAAGCAGCATTACTGTTCCGTCTTGAGAGCGTCGTAGCAATAAAAATGCTAACGGAACGCTTTCACACATCCGCTACCCTGGCTCGGGTCAAAATCACCAATTGCCGTCCTAAGTAAAGCCGTGCCAGAATCTAGTGCAACTTCTTTGGATTCTTCACCTAGCTTTGAAAGGTTCAAATACCGAAAACGAAAAAGAACATAAAGTTCAAGGTGACCAAGAGGTTATAAAAATAGGACTCATTAAGCTCCCTGCAGAGGATCTGATCTGTAGCTCTACCTACTATAGTTGGCAGTGGAGGACTAATATTCCACACTGCCTCCCTGCCCCACCGCCGCCATATCCGCGGTACGATCCTCTTTGAGTACTGCTTCCGCTGCCGAAACAGAGACAAACTCCCAAGTCTAAGCCTCACAGCCCTCCTTTTTTTTTCATCTGCGCGATGTGAGGGGAGCGCGGTATCTCCCGACGTGGGAACGCCACGCGATCGCCCCGCGCGCCTTGCTATCTTTTTGGATAACCCGTCTCGGGGGGTATGCGCTACCCCCCAAACCCTCGTGGGTCTATCACGACGGTTCGAGATAAAGTCGATCCGTCGTCCTCCTCAGAGTCGCCGGTGCTAGTGGGCGTTTAGGGCTCCCACCCTAAGACGCCCGCGACTCCGAGGAATCGTAAAACCTAGTGCGCCTTCGAGGAAATCCGCTATGTAAGGGTAGTAATGGGGCGACTTCCTTAGTGTCCTATTGAGAAACGGGGAGGATACAAGGTCGTAAAGTTCTGCAGCGCAAAAATGAATGAGAAATACGACATCAGAGCCCTACCATGAAAACTCGAAAGTAAATCGTTGTTATTAATTTCAGTCATACGACGACTTCTTCAAGTCTCTCCTCTTCAACGCCCGTATCATTGTCCAAATATTCTTCGTTATGGGCGGCTTCCTCATGGCTTACAAAATGCTGATGTACGCGGAGACACACGAGTTCACACTGAGGACTGTTCCAATGGCCATCGTCAATAGATGGGTCAGGTATTTATCAATTTTAAGTATTACTACTAAAAATTTTACAATATTACCAACGTTTACGGCCTCCGAGTGAATTAAAATAAAATTTATATTTGTTTAACTTACTGCATAAACGCAATAAATCCAAAAGGCTTAAGAGATATGTCAACCAGTAGCGTAACTTATGGTAATATAGTCGTTAATTTTTATTATTATCACTCATAGTGACTACTGTACTGCTGTAATAAATATGTTTGTGAGAGTGATGGCGAAAAAAACCCATCTATGTTTATTGTGTGCTCTTCTCCGATCAAAACGCGTTTGAAATCAACTACGTATTTAAAGTTAAATAAAATTAGAATAAGAAGTGTTACCTTAGCAGTAAGGAATGAGTCTTGCGATCGTAGACCGCGGGATTGATTCCTAAGTTACAATCTTCAATATTAGATGAACCGGAAAGTAATATCGTTTTCGCCAAAAACCAGTAGGTTTTTCCCGCTCCGGCATGAAAATTTGTATACTAGATGGCAATAGGTGTTTTATAAAGTAGGTAGATATACTATTGATTAAAATTAAAAACTTGTTAAAAATGTCGTGTGAATGGGATTAAGAAAGCAACATTTCCACTTCCCATAATAATTAGCACTTTGTGCGTTAACTACGTAGGATTACCATTGATTACAAACAATTTTCTAGAGGATAGGCAGCAGTCGCTGCGTATCATAATACCACACTGAGATTACCAAACCGCCTGCCAATCATGGTGATTTTGGTATTTTATCCCCATATATGTATGCCTTTCAATGAGCTTCTACGGGTTGAAACGGTGACGATATTTAGAATCCACGCAGATCTATTTCACGTTGATAAATTTCGTAATAGGGTTCTTCAATTTGGTTACGAACATTTTTTTTTTTGTAATTGTATCATATTCTAATAATGATAAATTTGTAATAATAATAAATGAATAGTGTTAATACGGCGTGGGAGAACCATCACAATAGGTGGACCGAAGACACAGTTTAGGTTGTGGGTAGTCGCTGGATGAATGCAGCGCAAAACCAGTGATTGTGCATTGTTTATGAAAGATCTAAACCTTGCAGTTGGCATCTATTTGTCGACACACTGATTATGTTTAAAAAAGATATCTTTTTTTTTTAAAACATGTATTGTTATCATTTCAATATTTACAGACTCGTGCCAGCAGTACTAGTAGTGATGGGTCTGGCTATGACCTGGGTACCACATCTCGGTTCTGGGCCCATGTGGGACGCGGTGGTCAAGCGTGAGCGCGATCTATGTAGGAGCAACTGGTGGCAGCTCGTGATACTGATGCCCAATCTGTTCCCATTTGAGCATCTTTGTTTGCCCCAGGCCTGGTAAGTGTGCTATTTCACTATCCTAAAGTTAACAACTAAGAAATATTTATAAGTCTACGTTAAACACTTTTATCATTAATCGTTTGATACTCATTACCAAACATAATGTTACCATGACAAAACAAAATAGGGTATATAAAAATATTAACAAATTCGTGACCATTTCATAATGTTTATTTCGAAATTATTTCGAAATCGGACAAACCGTACCAGTGTCATGAGCAAACTAAGCAAACGTCGCGTAATGACAATGTGGTAAACATTAAGAGGACATCTTGATCTCGTCAAACATAAGTCGCAATGTATGCGTACAATGCGACGCTGTCGTACTTTTTATTACACACAGAATATTATACTGAGTGGAAATTTTTTTAATGTCGCTTGTTCATTTCTTTACATCTTTAGAAGTTCAGTATCTACAGAACTTCTTAAGAGTGATTTTAAAACTACACGTCATTAGTCTTAAATTGATTAAAATTTTAAGATGGAATGGCAACACTGCTCACCTAACCGTGTTCTGGACTTTTGGGTTTAGCGTGTATATCAAAGGATATATTGAACCAAAACGTGTTAGACTTTGGCATTAAGATAGGTGTATTGATTTTTCTAGTCAATGCTACATAGTAAGTGTAAATCCCACCATCAACTGATGATATTTTTATATAAGATATCTTAGTTACGTAAAAAGTAATGGCCAAATATGTAACACATTGTTCGAAGGCTCAGGGTCAACCAGAGAGTACTTAGGAGGGCTATGCTTGGAGTTTCGCAATCGTTTCAGAAATGAGGAGATCCACAGCAGCACCAAGATCATAGCTGTAGGTCAAAGAATTGCTCGTTTGAAGTGCAATGGGCGGGGCACATCGCTCGTGCAATCGATGCTCGTTCGAATCGAAAAGTTCTCAAGTAGTGAACACAAGGCAGAGGCGCGTGAGCAGTTTCCACCCCCACCCCCCTCATTAGATGGATCAACTACATAGTTTAGGTCCCGGATGCAAGCAGCGCAAAACCGTTCGTAGCGGCAATCTTTGGGGGAGGCTTTGCCTTGCAGTGAGCATACATGAGAAGAAGTGTAACACTTTTGTCGCTAATTTTATAGTGTATAAATATTTACGATACCGTTGATTACTTATATATTATTTCTTTTTCTGTCACTTTATTCATTTTGAAGCAAGTTCGATCCAAGTGTAGTTACTACGCTACGAACTACAATAAATTTAAAGGAAAGACATTTTAAAAATATTAATTTTTTTTTAATAATTTCAATAATTGATTTTATTTAATCAATATATGATATCTATTGGAATGACAGTGACGTCATCTGTGGAAAATTGGTAATACTAATTTTGAAACCTTCGTAGGCTCATGCACAAGAATTTTGCCGTAAATTATCTTCTGATCAAATACACAGTTTACGAATTTATAAAGGACATACAAAGATTCGTTTTTTTGTAATTTGTTTGTCTGCAAATATATATATAGTAAAAGTGCTTGTTAAATACTCTTAGTTTATTCCTCTACTTTTTTTATTATGGTTATCTGGAAGGAATTGCCTTATCTAATAAGACCGCACATTATACTTTTTCTTTACTATTATACAAGTATGTAAATATTTTGTAGCGTGGCGATACCGTTGCTACCCGCGCCCCCTTCCTGCTGAGAAGCTGCAGCAGCACCAGACCCTCACCACACGTAGCGCCAGATATTGCCACACTGGAACCAAATATCTCAAGTCACCTCCCATATAAGTATTATAGATACTGGAACTTGTCAAATATCTACTTAATTTTCAGCCTATGACATCTACAGGATGATTACTTAAAGGAAAACATAAACAATAAAGACAAAACGTATGGATATGACGTGGTCCAGGCATTAAAAAAAACAATAAAGAAAATCTCAATACACTTATTTTCGTAATTATCAAGTATACCTATATAAATAGAAAGCTTCAACGTTAGCTTGGGATGATGATGTCAAATTATGTTACATAATTTTTAACACGTTTAATATTTAGTAGTAATTAAATGATAAATACATCATTTGTGTAATATACAGAGTGTCTGATGGGAGAATTTAGATTTTCATTACCAATAAACCGGGAAGAGCCAAAGGGTAACAAGAATGAAGTCGCAATAGACAAGTAAAAACGTACACTATCAAAACGAAATTAAAGTTCAATGAATTATTTACAATTGTACACCAAGTTTTGGTCTTGGTTCAATATTAGACGGTCACGTGATCTGATTCGTTGAAGCGTGCGAAGTTTTCGAGCAATAGGTTCTACAACAAACAACCCGCAGCGGGGGCGTAGCTAACCGAAAATAAATGATAAAAACATGGAATTCATGGCGAAGAGCTTACTCGATAATCTGCCGTAGTTAATGCGCAAGAGAGCGGCTGCTCTAGGGTAATGAAGAAGAATCGTAAATTTCATCCCTTTAAAATTCAGATCGTCAAAAAATTACAAAT